>VYZW01036680.1:0-78071 GCA_013401315.1 Balaeniceps rex
TGGGAGTTTTTCAGCACATAAATGTTTATATATCTATAGATATATATATATAGATATATAAAAGCTTATATCCTTTAAAGCTCTGAACTGTTTGACATTTATCCAGCACTTTAGATGGATGGCAAGTTCCTACTCTCTCAATCTGATCAACCGGTGCAGGTGAGATCCTGCCAGTTTGTTTTTCTCTTGGCACAGAGGAAGCAAGCAGCCATCCTCAGGACTGCTAGATTTCCTGGGAAGCTCCAGTGCAGGGAACAGAAGACAGAACTAATGAGTTGACGATGGCACGACCACACCCAGATTGATTTTGTCCAAATTTGATGGGCTGACTAACATTTTGAGAAAGGGACAGGAACGCACAAAGTCTTGTTTAACTGGTAGCAAATCACAGGATGTAATTTTCAGGGGATTCTTGATAATAACTGACTAAATCTAAACAAACATAGAACATCACTGGAAGAAGAAGGAACTGAAGATTTTTCATTACAGGAAAAGTATGAATTTAAAATAAGACAAAAAGGAAAGCAATCCATCTGGGGAGATATTCATAAATTTTTTTTCGGTTAAAATTGGCAGCATCTCCAAACAAAGGAGCACAAAACATCTTGTAAGAGAACAAAATATTTCTTTTGTTTCATGGTCTTTTATGACTACCAAAGTCAACATGGAAGAGTATTTTCATGGGAATAAAGATCTACAGAGTGGAACAAAAAAGAAGTGAGCAGTACAAGACTCTGGATGTCAGAAGACCCAAGAACTCACCATCTCCCCTGCTGTCTGAGGAAGGATCTGTGTGTCAGTCACCCAATCTTTCTGCTGCACAGAAATCTCTATGCATGTGACTGGAGAAAGATGACAATATTTCAGCTCCAAAACATAAAATAGCATCTCTTCTGCTGCATCTTTGTCATTGTGTTTTAGTGTTGAGTCAAGTACAGCATCTATAAATACTGGCTGCAGTTATTCTCTGGGCTCTGAGGCTGCAATATTTAGTTAATTCAAAGAAAAGCAGTTCTTTACTTTGGTAGGACTTCTCTCACCAGATAATTTGATATTAGGATTTGATCCACTCTCATTAAAACAAACATTTTTCTTTGTTTTACTTTTGAAAAACTTACTTCTAGTCCATGAAGTAATGGATGCATTTCTGAAATAAGCCTATTACTGTCTGTTACTTTGAACTGAAAACTCTTAATTAAATGAGCAAACAAAACAACTGCTAGACTTGTATCCCATGATGATTTATTAGGAAATAAAGGTCAGCTTTCCAAGAAGATAATGTATGGCTGAGGTTAATGCTAATAGGGATTCCTATTCTGAAATCAAATTTCAAGTGCAAAATCACTTAAGTTTTGGAAAGATCTAAGCACAGATTGCAAAATAATGGTCCTAGAACTTGCATACTAAGAATAAATACATATTGAATTGATAAAAAATTATCTACAAGGTTCTGGTACTGTGATATCTAAAATCAAAACAAGAAATCTGACAAAAAGATTTTTGTCTTCCATCCCATTTTTACTTTCTTAAGTATTACCTGGAAAGTAGATTTCTTTATAAAAAATGAGCAAGAACTGCTATAAAGTGATTTTATCTGAGTATATGGAGGATATTTTGATACTTGCTACACAAATTTTTTTCACAACGCATTTTATATGTCCTGGCCTACTAAAAGTGCTCATCATCTACGCCATACTGATACTTCGATTTAAGTGTTAGTGCATGGCCTAAACTGGATGATACTTGTTTGTACTGGAAGAGCTCCCAGGAGCCCTAGTCACATCACCATTGAGCCATTCACTGTGCACAGTCTTTGCTCCAAAGATCTTACAAGATAACTGTTAAATGCAGATAATTTAGGTTTTGGAGCAGTGTACTCTCATTGAAACAATCTGTTCCTCAACCACACAACCTCCTACTCAGTCATTCACAGATTTGCCAGCACTCAGGTGGAAATGACACAGTGCTTTGCATCACATGAAACCCCCCCAGTCTCCTTGTCATCCCTGTTGTTCAATGGGTCAATGTCGCTGTAATAGGACAACAGCTCGGTTTGGGGAGGACGTTTCCCACTCAAGATGATGGGTGGGAAAGCCAGAGCTTTAGCTTTGGATCCTGGCTCTGCCACAAACTGTGCAACCATGAGTGAATGACTTCAGGACAGCTCCAAAACCTGTGCCATGGTTACTTGATAAGGCAAAATGGGTCATTGTTTGGTAGGCACTTCCAACGCATTGACATGATCAGGCTGTTCACCATCCATGATTGTAGCTACCACATCACTCTAAAACAAAAGCAGCAGGACCTAAAATCCCAGTGAAGAAGTCCTGTAGCTGGAAATGCTGTGATTCCCCTCTGTAAAAGACGGATGATGGCTTTTGTCTAGTTAGTGTATTTAGTCTGTTAGCTGTGTGGAACAGGATTTCTCTACATACTGTCTCACCTGTACAAGTAGTATCTGTTACAATGGGATCCCCATCCCCATTAACACAGTAATGTAAAGTTATGGTTTCCAAGTTCATAGTCAACAGTAATCCCACTCAGATGCTTCAGTGACAGTCGTGTTCGTGCATGGTAAGATAGACTCTGCTCTTACTAGGAAGAATAACCGACAAAGTTTGACCTTCCCTTCAGATTCTTCACGCCCACTCCCTCACCTCTGGTACTGATATAAAGCAATCTGGTAGGTGTAAGCTTTAAAGGAACTCAAAGGCTTTTCAAACATATGCTCTGAAATGAATCCACCTAAGCCGTCATCCTCAAGTATTCAGGGCTCATTCGTCAAACTTGTCACACGAAAACCCTTTCATATGACTACCCTGAACGTCATTAAGCTCAACCACTGCTCTGGAAATGAGTGCTCTTGAGCAGCTCACAGAACAGCCTGTGACTTTCCTAAGAAATCCCTCTTCTCTATTTACCCACCATTTCTCTCTCTTGTTTCAAGGCAAGTGTGTGCTGCCTAAACCCCTTCCTAAGAACAAACCTCCCCCACACCTCCTCTTTTCCATTCCAGTGCTGCTTAGTAAAATCCTGGGACTGTTCCAGTCCTGGACCTCTCCCCAGTAAAGAGACTATGAAGCATCAAGATTTTCAGTGGGGTAGATAAAACCCTGTAATGGTGAATGCTGAAATTCCTTTTAATACATCTGTTGTGCTAGATTTGGACCAGGATAATGGAAAAGTCATACACTAACTCACTATATTCCATAATCCTTGAGGATCTCTTTTAATAAGAGGATTAATTGTAAGAGCTGATAAGTTGATGTGTGGCTTAGAGCACATTATGATTTCCACTGCAACTAGAAGCTTATCACTATCACTTAAATCTATCAACTGTCTCTGAAATTCTAATAAAGCAGGAGCTTTCTTTTCCAAAATGAAAGAAAACCAAAGGAAAATGAAAGTAAACTTTTTCCTTGGTCATTACCATTTTGGTTAGTATATAGTGGTATTGTTATTTATGGTTTTGGAAGATTTTGTTGTAGAAAAGTTATCTGTGGTATTCTGAGCATGTGGCCACAGTAGGTTTAGGTATGCCTATGTTTTATAAATTTTTCAGATATCTGATTTTTTAGTCAAGAAGCAAAAGCTTAGAGTGGAGGAAAAAAAAAAGAGAAAAAGAGCTCACTAACTGTCTTGTCCCTTGTCATCAAACAACACAATTAATCTCCTCTGTATATGTGCATTAATCATTGTCAATAGTTCTGTAACCATCAGAATTCTGCTCTGTTAATAAGTCTAAGACCCAATGGAGGAGACATCATCGCTCACCTCTGCATTTGGATGTCAATTAGCACCACAGCCCTCATCAGAAATTTTGGATTTTCAGATTAAAACTAAAGTTTTACCTTCTTTATAAGCAGGTAATGCTGACTAAACAGAACAGGTCTGTCACACTGGTACACCTGATATGCTGTTTGAGATCCCTATATGTACTCATCTGCCACCTTTTCTTAAAAGCTGAAGTGGCATGGAGACACTGGCACTTGCGGAGGTTGCTTTGCTGTCATTCACTCTATTTAGCTGAAGTAAAATGTTCTAGTGAGATGGTGGCTACAGGAAATAATGATGTAAAGTCTCTCTTCAGGACAAGGCTGGTTTCCTTTCAAGGTGCTCATTTTGGTAGACCAGCACAGAAGCAGAATGAATTTCCTAATCTCAGCCCAAACACATAATGTATTCATTTTAGAGGATATATAGGTCCAAAAAGACTATGATGTTAGCATGTCTCTGGCACTGTGCAATGGCAAATGAACAAACATAATCTGGGGAGTTGAATACTAATGCTTCCTGAATTCCAGGTCAGATGATTGACAATATTTTTTTCTATTGTTTCATTCATCATTAAAAAAAGAAAGAAAAACAATGGCATGATGATGGTGTAAGTTAATACCTTTTACTTCACAACTGTGGTTAATTAGAAATGTACATTAGATCAATAACTGATGTTTTGCCTCGTAACTTCTGATAATAAATAAATAGATTATAACACCAAGAATTAACAATAATTAAAATAAAAATAATTGAAAATAAATAATTAAAATAAATTAAATATACTTGGCCTATATATCCATCATAAAAAAAAAGAAAAAAGAATCAGTCCAATTACTTGCCTTTGTAGGTTGCCTTTAACATGCTTGGGAAAGCAACCTACCAAAGGTCAAGATAACCCCATTGACAAAACTGAGCAGACAGTAAAATATTCTTATCCTCGATTAACTAGCTTCTGAATGTACTTCTCCCATACTGAAGGGTCCAGCTAACCAATTTCTGTTCCAAGCTCCCATTAAACCTGTAGAAAAACTTTGCTGATTGCGTGCCTTTAGGATAAAGTTTCAAAATGTTCAAGTTACACATAAACGGCAAGAGAAAGAAAAAAAAAGAGAGAGAAATTTAAAAAACAGAGGCTGTTTTACAAAATAAATAACTAAATGTGGCTCATTGTCTACTTCGGGAATTTCTCAGGTCAATTGCAGTAGGGTTTCTTTTGTGTGCCCAGATGCATCTGTAAGTCTTTTGAATGAAGAAGACTGTCATGTAGCATTGCATTTATATCCAAGAATAGTCTTCACATAAGTTGTTATTTATCATCAATTTATAATACTTCCATATTAAACAATAATTGAGGCTTCAGTGGCAGATGCAAAGTGTCTGAATATCTTGCACAAAGTCAGGCTTGAACCTGGTATTGTGCAGGGTTTTGGGGCTGAACAACAGAACAGTTCATTTTCTGCCACATACTGTGCTAAAATAGCTTTTCTTCTTGGCTTTTCACTCAGACGTTTTATCAACTCCTTTTGTCTATATATTTTAAAAATTTTCTAAGGGTTATGACAGCTTCTCCTTATACCGTTTAAAGCAGATTCAATACGTACACATATTTTACAAGTGATATAGTCACAGTTTTATTTGCATTTGGGGGTGCTGTCGTGGTTTAGCCCCAGTCGGCAACTAAGCACCACGCAGCCGCTCGCTCACCCTCCCCCTCCCCGGTGGGATGGGGGAGAGAATCGGAAGGGCAAGGGTAAGAAAACCCACGGGTTGAGATAAGAACAGTTTAATAATTGAAATAAAATAATAATAATAATAATAGTAATAGTAATAATAATGATAATAATAATAATAATTGTAATGAAAAGGAGAACAAGAGAGACAAACAAAACCCAGGGAAAAGAAAACAAGTGATGCAACTGCTCACCACCCGCTGACCGACACCCAGCCAGTCCCCGAGCAGCGATCGCTGCCCCCTGGCCAACTGCCCTCAGTTTATATACTGAGCATGACGTCATATGGTATGGAATAGCCCTTTGGTCAGTTTGGATCAACTATCTTGGGCTGTGCCCCCTCCCAACTTCTTGTGCACCTGGCAGAGCATGGGAAGCTGAAAAAGAAAGTCCTTGACTAGGGTAAGCACTACTTAGCAACAACTAAAACATCAGTGTGTTATCAGCATTCTTCTCATACTAAATCCAAAACACAGCACTATGCCAGCTACTAGGAAGAAAAGTAACTCTAACTCAGCTGAAACCAGGACAGGTGCATATTTGTGTCTCAGATGTTTTCTTCGAACATCAGCCCTGGACATACGTTCAAAATGGGGGGTCTTATTTTTTGAACAAGGGGAACAATAAAAGGTTAAAACTTGAGTTTGAAACTCTGAAGAGATTGCTTGATTAATTACAAGTGGAGGTGTAAAGAACAGGTTCAGAAAAACTTTTATTTCACAGGTTATTGGAATAAGTGGAATAATAATAGAAGAGCGGAAATGTCTGCACATTATGAAACATTAAACACAATAGTTTAAAAACTTAGAATAAGATTATGCCTTTGCGTTTTTGCATTGGCAGGGCACTTTGAACACTTTAAAAAGGACCTTGAAAAATTTAAAGTTTTCTAATCTGAAACACAACTATGCAGTATCTGTCACTGCAACACTGGACTCAGAAAGAGAAAATACACCATAGGCAGATAAATGGTTGACTGAAATATTTGGATAAACCTATATTCAGTAAGAAAAAACAAATACCTAATAAAAACACAATCAGTTTTTCTGAGAAAGATTGACACTTTTGTGTGCAGTGGTGCAATACAGTGTGTACAAAATTAGCTATATCCCATTAAGGCTACATCATAAAGCTGAATATTTACTCAGTCAATGCAATATATACACTGGGCATTATGATTTCTTGATCTAGTTATATCTTGCTAATACAAATCTGGAAGTGTAAGTGAGGTCTGGTAGAGACAAAAGAAACAGAATAAGAAATGTACCTGTTGCTTCACCTTAGTAAGTCTGGTAGCAGCTGAACTAATTGATTCTGTGATTGAACTGTTGACTGGCTTTGGCTGAAACTAAGGCTGCTATAGTAATTGATTCAAGATGATGAAGTGGAAATTGATATAAAGATCGTATGATGGTCGTGTGAATTGATAGCAAGCTGAGTCAGCTTCATTTTCCAGTTGTTATAATTTTCCATCAATATATTTGTATGGGAACCAATATTGTAATTTGAATATTTAACTACAGATTTCAGTTTGCAATTTACCCACAGTCTTAATTTTTTAAAGTAGTAAAAATAGAAAGTTTTACAGTTTTAATTAGGTTGCTTTGGATATTTTTGCCATGTCAGGTACCTGACAGCCTTCAGAGATGACTGAAGACCTACCTGTAATCTGTTCTATCTACTACATTTTCAATGCTTAGTAACAAAGGGTCTGAGTAGCTGCTGGTCCTGTATGGTTTGCTTCTCAATTACCAGTTGAAACCAACATATTGGGTTAATTACCCATTTTGTTTAATAAACAGGAGAAAGCCATCAAATGTTTACAACTTAGAAATAGGAATAATAATTATCTGATAAAACACGGTATTGAAGAATGTGAGACCTTATTTTGAACCTCAGACGAACACTGCATTGCCCTACTGCTGCAAACCAAACTCCCGAAAGAACAGCATTTCCTCACAGTTCTGTTGTCAGAGGCAGCCTGCAACCTTGCATAAATGAGATCTAAGACAAGCAAAGGCCGTTACAAACAGAAGGCACTGAAAATCACATTTTTTAATTAAGCTGCAAGCTCTACTCAAAATTATACAAACAAAATCGAAAATACATTCTCTCCCTAAGAGTTTCAAATTGTGCCCTTAGTTCCTCTAATATTAAAGCAAGGACAGAGTGCAAAAAAGCAATTTCTTTTGATGAATTACATGATTAGGTTCCAATTCAACTTTTATTATATCCTGTAACATTTAACACGGAGTGTCACTAGAAACATTAAAATTGCTATAAAACTTGCGTATAAAAGCATGAAATCTCATTGCTGTGTTAAACAGCTGTGTGGTTTCTGACTATTCAGAAAGTTCTGCTTCATTTCTGTTCATTAATTGCATTTGAGAACTGTGCGACTGCTGCCTATTCTGTTTGCCTGAACGCGGCACCTAATAGGCACTCGCAGCCATGATTTACCCGACACGCATCTGGAAGTGGTGGTATACAGCTATGCTTTCGAAGCAATGATACATTTCACTTTCTTTGCGTCCAGCAGGCAGTAGTGCTTTAGGACTCAAATCATATTAAAAGCTTGGAAGTTTCACCATAGACGTTGGGAGGCCTGGGATGGACTGTAGGTTCCTAGCTCATCCCTCCCTTTGTTTCTTAAGGAAAACTTTTGTTTCTGATCAGGAAAGAAACATCACCTGTCCGTCTAGACATGCTGCACACACAGGCACCACAACTGTCTTGAAGGCAGAAATAAAATTATGCTCACTGGACTCAAACCCAAATGTTTTATTTTTATTTAGAGTAAATAAAATAAAAAGTTAAACTTAGAATTCAAATGGTACTTGAAGCGTGTACCTCACAATTAGAGTCTGAAAAACTCCTTCAAGATTTAAGTTTAACTCTTCTGAGAAACACTCCCTGACTCCTGTTTATAACTTAAGTCACATTTAGGTCATTATTTGATGGTCTAAGTGGGACTTAAGTTAGACAAAGGCTATATGCACTTCTCTGTTACCTTGTTAGCATACGCCTATGCAGCTTGTAACATCTTTTCCTTCCATTTTTTTCTAGTGTGGGGGTAGAAGCACCACTGCCTATTTTCAAAAGCGAGCTAGTATTTCACCATTGAAATCTTTTTTACAAGAATGGAGATGCAGGCTCCTGATACCATTTCCAAAAATAACATATTGGTTCCTTTATTCAAGATCATATCATGTTAGCAGAGAAGCTGAGCATCTGATGTGTAATCAATAAATGTGAGCTTTTCACAGAAGCAAATTGCCCTCTGAGGAGGAATTGATCTCTAAAGATCATATTTTAAAAAATGTTCCATCTTCATGAATAAGAGATGGGGGTCATGTCAGAGTAATAAAAAGACAGACTGGAAAAGAGATACTATATAATGAAATGCATTCATATGTGTTCCCTCCTGCTATCTGAATTATATCAGCATACAAAACCACAAGTGTTTCACTGTTTACAGCTGAGATTTTCATATGTTCCCGTGTCATTAAGATGGAAAGTCTCATAGCAAGGTTGTTGCATTTGTGCTTTTCCATTCTTATTTCACTTCAGCATGCTTCAAAATCCTGCTGTATTTCCACGAAATTCTAGATGCACCAGATTTGTCTGAGACACACGGTGATAACACCCCAGCATCTGAGATGAAATCCTGCTAGAATTTAGATTTAACAGGAAGGGGAGACACCATTCTGTAAGCCTGCTGATTTTTAATACACCTTTCCTTATGTCATCTGTCTACAACAAATTAAATGAAGCAAATAACAATGTGCAGTAGAAAAAGCTTGTAATTTAAGAATTATATGGCTGACACATGAAGAAACTATGCCATCATTTATCATCAGCCTTTCTTGTATCTTTGAAGAATTTAATCTAATGTGGGAGCTCCCAGAAATAGATCATAAAAACCATCTGCAGTTTGAAATCCATCAAATACTTTCTCTTATAGATAAGCTTCAGCTTTGGGGACAAAATGGGGGCTCTACGAGAGACAGATAGGTCTCATTTAAAAGAAAGTGAGCTTGCTGGGAAGCTTACAAGATACAGAAAACTTAAATTGCGGAAGAAGTTAGTTCTGGACATTGATCCTGCTGCACTGAAGAAGCGTGCCCCAGCACCGGGAATCATCATGGCTATACAGACTGACCTACAAAGTCCACCACTTTGACTTACTCCTGTTGCTAATGTTTAAAACAAGGAAAATGTGATTTCACTTAATTATGATAGAACAGTAAAATGCTGCCTGGACCAAAACCGATCATATGCAACTTGGATGCTGTACTTCAAACACGTATGTAAGACTTGCGTGTACCTTATACTACAAAGTTTTTATTAGGTCTCTGCGACTGGGTGCATTTTTCCTGAAAGCCTGCTTTTAGAGCCATCATCATTGTGCCATCCACACCTGCGAGCGCAGGCAGTGGCAGTGCTCCTCCTATTAGGAATGATACACCTCGTTTGCTTACTTGGGAGCTTGTGTCTTCTTCCTTGGGCATGCAAACTGAGTAGGGATTAGTGAAACAATTCAGCAAAGTCCAGGACATTAGGAGTCCAATGCTGGTGGGGGACATTTAACCACAACCTGTCCAAGAAATCAAGCAAGAATGACAAAAGCCCTTCTTTTGTTTACCTCTTCCTGGAAAAATCTGGGTTTCTGGACCTGAGTAGCAGAGGCAGTATCTATCACACGAGACTTGGAAATGCACAACTGAAGTGTTGAGAAAGCTTTGGTGACTTGGGATGGTTAGCTACCTTCCTTTGTCAAGGACCTTCTGGGGACTCCCCTTCAGCCATTTGTTACCCAGTCATCACGGAGAACTTAAAAGGTCCTGGGCTGGGGTAAAGAGGACCACTCCAGAGAGGCTGGTGGATTTAAGCTGTCGTACTCCAAGGTTCAGACCCAAAGCTTGGACAAAGCAGACTCCTTTTTTAATTTCTTAGTGAATTCTTATACAGTGCAAAACTGCCCTGCCTTTGGGCACATGTAATACATATTTTATTCTCTCTTTGTCTCTCTTCAGTTTATCTTTTTATATACAGTACTAGACGTATGTAAATCAATATATATAAACTGTCACAAACTTGTGCCTGATTGTGAAATACAAACATATTGAAGAGAAACTAAATAACAAAAAAGTTGAAGAAAGGTTTTTTTTATCGAAGTAACAAAGCCACATATGTTTAAAAAGCTATTTGGAAGTGATTCAATGCTACGGTTAATTTAAAATGCAACATTTGTTATGGCTTCAGAGTAGTTCCTACTAATCATTACAGGGAAGAGTGGTTTTGTGTTCACACAGGCACGGTGGGATGGCCTGACAGGGCGCATAACCTTCAACAAAACAGACGGCTTACGGAAGGATTTTGATTTGGACATTATTAGCCTCAAGGAGGAAGGAACAGAAAAGGTAACCAGATCTTTCGTAAAACAATGACAAAAAGCTAATTTGACAGGGGTGTAGGAAAGTCCATTCTCCTCAGCTTGAACCTCCTGTGCTTGGGGTACAAACCGCTATTCTCAAGATTATTTAAGTCAAAGTTAAAACAGAGCTACTAAGATTGTTTTATTATTTTACAATGTGTACCCTGCATTTCAAGGTGTGGGATATGAATTTGGGACTGGCAATAACTATCTGAATGGAAATAATTATTTTAAGTGCACGTTATCTTCAGTTCTTGCCACTGTAACTTGGTGTGGTAAATTCGTATATATAGATAAAACCTAGGCTTATCTTACATGTACTGTTTTTAATAAATGTGGCATGAGGGAGAGAGGAAAGAAGGTGCTTGAGTAATAACCTCAACAGGAGTTGAGATGTTAAAAATTCTTCATGTTTTTGAGATTAGATCAGTTCTTTTTCCCTAACATCCCTAACTGCTTATCGTAAATTGTGCTGAAATGGTGAGACTACAGGGCACTAAGTGAGTTGTAGCATCTTTGTTTGAAAACAGAAAGTTCTGCATGATACAATTTCAGAAACTGGTTCTGTGTTCAAACAGAAGACAAAATTCACATTCCTTCAGGACACTAAGAGAAGCATGCCTCTGGAAAAAAAAATCCATGTCAAAAGATCTTGTTTTCCTTACTTTACTACTTACAAATTCTCCTGAAGATGCAGAGGTGTAAGGCAGGGAGAGCTCCTTGATTTGCAGAGACCATAGGAAGGAGCCCAAAGCTGGACGGCGCTGCTGCTGGCATCCGAACACTGTCACCACCAGCCGGGGCCCATGCTGGAGACTGAGGGGGACTTGGTGGGGCCCTAGAGGGAGGTGGGATGGCCTTGCCCCAACCCTCAGCCTGCAAACGCGGGCTTCCGATGGGCACCGCAGGGCTCCCTCCACCGCCGCCTAGGAGGTGGCTGCTGTGGGTGTCCAAAAATCCCTAACACAGGTAACACCACCAGCTCATGTCAGCTGGAGACAGCGTTGTCCCTTGCTCTGCACACACTGGCTTGACTCCGAATGATAATTGCTGATGGGTTAATTGAGACTTTAAACGTAATTGCTCCCACACAGCTCTGCAGACTGGTTCTCTTTTCATTTTTAATGAAGCACTCTGTTTATTTTTCTCTGTACCAAGGCTGCTGGCGAGGTTTCTAATCATTTATATAAAGTGTGGAAGAAGGTTTGTACACAGATGGGTGATGCAAAAAACCTTTGGGCTGGGTCTTCAGACTCATCCTTTGGGTTTTGATAGTGACTCTCATATTGCAGTTTAGAGACAACAGTCTATCCGAGAGTATGAATTTTTCCAGTAGAATAAGTTTCGTCCCAATTCAAGACACTGTAATTCCAAATAGTAAAAATATCTTGGCAGGTTTCAGCTTTTTCACCAAAACCTTTTTTTTTAATTGTTATTTTATTTCTTGGGAGCTGTGTTTTTCTCCTGCTAGAGTAGAGGCTCCTGGCTGCAGCAAAAGCAGTCCTTTTCTCAGCTGTTATCATTCCTGATTCACCTAAGATTCACCATGAGTGGTACATTTGCACCATTTCAAATGTGTATTAGCATCAGCAGCAAGGACTGTTTTAACGTGCACGGTTGGGGTTTTTTTTTGCCTCCCACAAAATGCATACTGCGCAGGCAATGTTCGAGCATTGTTGACTCAAAATTTTGACAAGTGTGTTATTAGCTCCTTACAGAAAATAATATAGATGATTAAGTGGATGCTGTCATTCACTAACACATGGAAATTGCAACTAAGCTTGTTTATAAAAGATTTAAATTACCCCAGGAATCTCAGCACTCTTTTAATGTGAGGTGCCTCTGCCTGGTGGATAAGGCGTCAAAGTGGGAGTCAGAGACCAGCATCTCCATGCGCTGCTCCCCACTGGAGGTACAACCCACAGTTGCCATTCTGTAAGGAGAAGATAACAACTGCATTTACCACGTTTAAAGTGTTCTGGAGTCACAAGATAAAAATTTCTTATAATACTTAGAATTATATTTTTTATGCATTTCACACAGATCTTATTATTTCCCACCCCTCCCACATACACAGTTTTAAAAGGTTTTGGTTTTGTGTTGTTTTGAGAGGGATTTTAATGCTACAGAGTAGACCAGTGCAAAACATCCTATAGCACTCTTGTCGTGTTCTTATAAAGCACATACTTAATAACCTTGTTTTAATCTTCAGTGAATCAGGCTAAGGCACAAAGGCCCCCATTTCCCTCATTACCGGTGAATAGATCATCCTACCTGACATGCAGAACGCTATTGAACCAATCTCGCTTTTGACTCTAGGCATTTCATGTTATGCTGAATTGATTTAAACCAAATTACAATTGGTTCAGAGCACAGGCTTGCTGAGAAGGGCATATGACACCTCTCAAACTTGTCACTAAACTGCAATAAATCCCCTGGATTCACCATAGTGATGTACTACCTTGGCCTCATTCTTCCAGTGCCCCTCTGACCTCCTCCATTGCTCTAATCAAGGTTGACCTGCGGTGTCATTCTTTTATCCAGACTTAGAGTGGTCTCCTGGTGTATTTTGTATGCACTGTGACTGTGTTGCTCCATGTTCTTCATGGTTGTTCTCCTCTTCCCTGCTGCCAGCTGATAAAAGCATATCAAGTCAGTAACAACAAGCAGAACAGCTTTTTGATTAACTCAGCCACCTTGGTGCAAATTCAAGGACACTGGTTATTTACTATATTCCCGGCACAGGCTATCATAATATCCAACATTTTATTTCGTGTGTACTTTCCAGATCAGTTTCCCAACCTGATCTATTTTTGGAAACAAAGGGAATGACTGATAAACGCTTGAAAAAATAATTTTAAAAAAATGGCATGACTATCCCCATCAAGCATACTTTGGAAAAAAAATTTGTGAAAGGCGAAAGCAATGGCACCCAGGGACACAAACACAAAGTTTGTTTGAAATTATACAGTTATTACCCCAAATCCACACTCAGCAGGCATAAACTAATCTGCTGGATTTGGTACAAAGGCAACACCATCTCTGCCTCAGTTAACAACCAAAGAAAAGGAGTCCAGCCTGGGTCTGAAATGACTGAGCATCTGATGGCAGATAGAGACCTTCAGTACACAGAAGTCGTCAGCGGGGTTTGTCTTAGACTTACTCGGCAGCTTCGCTGGCAATCCCAGCAGAGGGGATCTGAAAGTGGATCCCTCCCAGGTAGAGCTGCAACATGCTGGCAGAGCAGCGCGTCAATGCAAAGGGCTCTGTGGATGGCTAATGTCAGAGCCCCAAGCCATCCGTCTGGTGCTCTCCACAAATGTTCAATACAAACCAAACTGCCTGAGCCGGCCCCTTGCCTGGAGTTTTCTCGCAACAGCCCTCAGCCACGCTGTGTATGTAAATTTAAAGGCAAAAAAACCTGAAGATGCTTTCAGACTGTGTTTACGTTAAGTAAATATATATCTGAATAAATCAACATGGTTATAATTTCTGCCCTCGCAAGGTGTAGATCCAAATCCGCTGAAATCGTGAAGATCTTTCCCTTGAGGCTTTGGATTGGGCATTAAATACTGCAATTCTTCACTATCTCTGGGGCTAGAAAGAAATTTGCCTTTGGCCACTTATATTTACTGAGCAAATACTGATCAGTGGGTGAAATGGTATCACCTTGCTAGCTCTGTCATATATAGTAGTCAAGAAATGACAGAATAATCTTTGCTAAACCTGCTGAAGGCACAGCGGAAGCAAGAGGCCAGTGTATCCATCAATCTGCTTCAACATATTTATTCAAGCCTTTAATCTGTTGTACTGGAAAAGAAAGGTCTTGCCATATGTTTCAGCTCTACCATTTACAAAAATGAAAAAAACATCATAAAAATAGACATTTGACATTTTCTAGCAGGAAACAAAGTCAACACGTTCCACTTTTGTAGCAAATTGGCTAATACACCACTGTATTGACATGCCTTATACTGTTACAGCTTCTTCATTTCCACCTGCTTTTGAAAGGGCAGTATGTTCCCTGTGTTTTCTAAATCAGCCATTTGATGTTGCTGCCTTACTCAGACCTACAGCCGTTTCCCTTCTCTAGCATTTCGTACTGCTGGTGTCTCTTTCTGTGGTGACTAGAGCCAGTGCACTCTTCCTAGGCGGTGAGCGTTTAGGGAAGTATTTCGGCTCGCTGTGGCCAGGCAGCTGCTCACCCGCTCTCTTCTGTGCAGATTGGGGTTTGGAACTCATACAGTGGCCTTAACATGACAGACAGCAACAAGGGCCAATCGACCAACATCACGGATTCCTTGGCTAACCGGACGCTTATTGTCACCACCATTTTGGTAAGTCTCGCTGGGCAGAGGTGACACCACCAGCCGCGCTGTAGGATGCAGGCATTGCCGACGGTGGGTTGTGGGGCTCTTCGTGGCCACCGTTGCCACCTCCACCCTGCACTCCATGGCTGTTTTCCTCCACACTAAACAATGTTTTGTTAAACTAGCCTGTTTTCAAGCAAATTTTTCGATTTAGACTCAGAATCGACAGACACATTCATCTATCCACAAGATTGATTCAAAAATACCCCACTGCCAATGAAAGACTCTCGGGAACCTCCGCCTCCAAAATTGTTTAGCTTACTTCAATATTTCAGAGGCAAACCCTGCATACTTTTCTTCCCAGAAGAATTAACACACACAAATACTCAGCTTTGTAGTCAGTGCTTATACAGCCTTCCTTTTTACTGAAAAGGAGATGAAGAGGACTGAAAGAAAGTAGCAAACAGCGGATAGACAGCTTGAAGTATGTCCTTACTATGATAAATGGAAAATATGCAACTGGGTATTCACGAGTTGTTCTGCCCCGTGGTGCTTTCTCCCTGGCCAGTAATGCCACTATTTTCAATTATTCTGCCTAATTCCTCAGGAGGAGGGAAAGAGCTCTAAGGCTTTCTCTACACTCCTTTTCTATTGCCAGAGGTCTTTTGCCACATTAAATTGCGGAAACCTGCTTGCCCAGATCTTCTTCTATCCAAAATTCTTTAAAAAGAAAAGCAACAAGGTACTTTGCAACCTACCTATGCTGTTTTCCATTCTACCGTGTGAATACCGGTTCACCTCACAGCTATTTTGTACATTTGAAGATATTTTTCAATAGAGATTTATTTCTCACAGAATATGAAAGTTTAGGTTCCCCTTATGGTTCCTTTTCTGTTATTTGGGCTTCTCTCTCCTTCAATATCCCTTCCTGTCCCTTAGGGTGGCACAAGGTGGAGTACAGATCTTGGGTGTGATTTTGGAGCTGCTAAGCACTGCTTTAATTAAAGCTCCTGGGAGCTATGAATGGTCTGTTCCACTGAAAATTAGGGCCCTTATGCTTATCATTAAGTGATTCAGTCAATTTGTTAACACACCTAAAACAGCCTTTAATGGACACGGTAAATTACTGGTTTCCATCTAATTGCAATCCATTTGTAAAATATTAACATAATTTAGAGAAACTGATATAATCTGAAACAAACCTCATTTCTATTGCTACATGTCTACTGTCTTTTTCTATAGGAAGATCCCTATGTTATGTACAAGAAGTCTGACAAGCCCTTGTATGGAAATGACAGATTTGAGGGTTATTGCCTGGACTTACTAAAGGAGCTGTCAAATATTTTAGGCTTCATCTATGAGGTCAAACTAGTTTCTGATGGTAAATATGGAGCCCAGAATGACAAAGGAGAGTGGAATGGGATGGTCAAAGAACTCATAGATCATGTAAGATTGAATCCTTCTCTCTTTATTCTCCTTTAACCTGTGGTATTTTATATGAAGCCAGCCCAAATGAAATGTTTGCTTTAGTTTTAATTTTTTTAGAGCCACTGGTCTGTCTTTATTGCCATTTGTCAGAGTAGGAAGTCATGTCATGTCAGTACGTCTGAACCAACAGTTCACGGGTGTTGGGGGGAATCTCCATCTGCGACGGGGCAGCGGGCACTGAGCTAGCACGGGTCCTGCCCACCCCTTGGCTACAAACGCCAACGGCAAAGGCTGAGCTTCCAGCTCACCTCTGCCCTGCGGCAGCCCCTGATCTGTGGACGTAGTCCCTGCCCAGACACTCTGGCAGTCCTCGCTTGCAGTCTGCCCTGTTGCACAGGACTGAGGCCCGCATCGCCGTCATACCTCTCCTACTCACATGCAAGTCACAAGTACCCCTCTGCCTGCAAAAAGAGGAAACATATTATCATGTACCAAACAATACCCTAGCAATGTCAAATTTTGTCGCCCATTTCAGATATATAGTCAAATTTGGTTTAGTTTTTAGTACTTGGGGGAAAAAAATGGAAGGAATAGTAGTACGTTTGCTGAATGTGGAAAAGAATGAGTATTTTCCCATTTATGTTTTCAGAAAGCTGATCTGGCCGTTGCTCCTCTCACTATTACCTATGTAAGAGAGAAAGTAATTGATTTTTCCAAGCCCTTCATGACGCTGGGAATCAGTATCTTGTACCGGAAGCCCAATGGGACAAACCCTGGTGTTTTCTCCTTTTTAAACCCTCTTTCTCCTGATATTTGGATGTATGTTCTCCTAGCCTGCCTTGGAGTCAGTTGTGTCCTCTTTGTCATTGCAAGGTAAGTCGAAGATGTAGTTTTAGATGCATCCACATTAACTACCTCTCCTCCCATAGGTGTTGCATGGGGTCTGCAAAGTAGATATAGTATAATACTATCCTAAGGGGTTTATCCAGTCCTAAAGCGTAACATTCTAGAAAGTCTCTTGGTATTTTCACATCAACACTGCTATCACTTTTATATATTGCAATGTGATGAAATTTTACTTTCCTTAAGGGCCGAACGGAGAGAAATATCCGATGAAATGTGTCAGCCTGTCTTTGTCAGTACACAACACCTCAGCAGACTACATGTTGAAAAGCAGTTTATATTACTAGCATGTAGGCACTTCTCTTTTCCACCAACAGTGCATACAGTTAAAAGGTAAGAAAGAGGATGTGAACATATTTTTGCAGAAGGATGTTAATTAGCTCAGCTAATTTCCCCTTGAAAATACAAGATAACATAACTGGGAACCTGAGGGGACATTCTGCAAGATGATGTGCACCCAAGGCTCTCTCCCAGCGCTGTCCTGAGGTGCACCCTGCCTGGCAGTGGCAGGCTCCCAGTGATGTCCCTATTCAAAACCAGCATGAAATAAGCACGTACACACCGCTTTTCCAAATGAGGACAGAGCTCATAAAGTTCTCAAAGGCAGGTGTGCCACAAAGTTTCTGGACCAGTGGAGCACAGTCACATCTCCAGAGGGCCAGCAGAGCACTCTATACCCTTAGCATTGGACTTTACCTTAAAAACTCTAGACAGCTGATATGGTTTCACAAACTGGATACAAGCTACTTCTCGTGGCCTCAGACACCATGGACCACAGTCTGGGAGTCAGTTTTTCTAGAGCTTTGAACAAGAGCAAACTAGGCATGAAAGAAAATGAACTTAGAAACTTGTCAGAGGAAATTGGTCATTTGAGGCATATTTTTTCTACACTCCTGAATAAACCTGGACTCCGAACTGGCATAGTTATTGTCCTTTTCTTCAGATAGTGGCCTTGGAATTTCATTTCCAACTCTGTTTATTTGATGTCATCCTATCCTTCATTTTTTCCTTTTTATAATTTAAAACATAAATTTTTTTATTAGTGCTTCACAGAGATTCATGTTTTGGTTCTTTTTACTGAGGATCCCTAATGAAGCCTTTCGCCACTTCTATTATATATTGTTTTGCATATACAACAATATATTCCACATTAATAAAGTATATGGAAAATAGCCCGAGAAAACATTTATGCTATGAAATATAAGAACTGAAGTGATGTATCATTGGAAGTCCCCACATTCACATCACAACAAAAGTAACAGAAATGCTGCAGTTTTTGTTGCGAATGATCGCATTCAATTTTAAGAAGTCAGCAATAATGTATATATTCCAATGTATACGTACATGTATCTCATTCAAAGGTCATAAAATAATTGTAATCATTAATTCTGATAATACAGCACATTGTGCCTGACTTCCACTTCTATGTGAGCCAGGTCAAATTAAGCTCTTGCTGCTTTTCCTCCAATTCTCTGTTTTCTTTAATCAAAAGACTGCAAAACCTTTATTCAGCCGAGCAGTTCTGCTGAGAGTGACTGGCCTCGGACATACATTTCTCCGTGGTCCACTGAACAACCCTTGTTCCAGGTGGACAACATATGCGAATAGTTTGCTTGTTTGCATGTTTCTACACTGGTACAAAAGCACAGAAATTTGCAGGATTTGCTTTGTCCTTTAAATTGCTGATAATGTGAAGAAGGAGGGAATTAGAGGAGGAGAGGTCATGGGTTAACTTATTAGTGTTGGCCCTAGGTAAAAGAAAGAGTTTATCCACCCCTGGCAGCTATGGGACTGTATACAATTAGTCATGACTTCCCACAAGCTCTTGCAGTGGCTCACTGTACCATAAATAATAACTCTTACTGTACGCAAATCATGATCTCATTCATGACTAATATTAAATCTGCTCGACTGTGACAGATTGACTTTTCTGCAGTTGTGTGCCAAGACTAAAAACATCCCACAGTCCTCTCCACCTCAGAACAGGCGGAAGGGAAAACAAAGCCCACATTATCCTCGGTGCTTCTATTTTTTAAAATAACATCATCAAGTTTGCAAGAATAAATAAGCATCAGAGTCCTCTGTCGGCTTGCAGAGCTGCCTACACGCAGACGCACGGCCAGGAGCAAACCAAAGGGAAATGCACAGTGCTTACAAATCATCGGCCGTGAAACCTGTTTGCTTTTCTTTCTTGGCTGTTAAATATTGCTCCAAATCCCAGTGTAGCCTTTGGGTAAATTCACAGGTTCGCCCTGTGTAACTGTGTTATGGACTGTTTCTGAAATCTTTCTAAAAAGCAGTAGTTCTGGGAGCAGCATAACTAATGAAGCCTGATTTCCCTACAGATTTGTGTCTCCTGGTGGATTGTGATCGCCAGTCGAAGTTTGTTTGTCTGTGTGTTTGCTTTCCCTGCAGCTGAAGGATTTATAGGTGATCTTTCCCATGCGCATTAACTGATACGTAACGAGTCGTGAGCTCATCCTGCAGCTTCTCTCCTCGTGGGGCTACTACTGCAATGTTTCACAATACTTGCATGAGCAAAATAACCTCTAAGGCCTCTACCTATTTGTCAGATGTGGCTAAAATTAGCTAAAAGGCTTAAATGTCATTAGAGGTGTGGACCCACACACATTCATAACACACAGCACAAAACACAACTTGCAACAAATACATCAAGTTTGCATATCATTCTTATAACCCACCTATTTTAGGAAAAGAGGAGAAGAACACACTAGTTCAGCAAAACAGTTATAATATAATTTTCTGAATGTTTAATTTTTTTCTGACATAAATGCATTTTTTGAACTGATGCCTAAAACCGGTGCCTAATTAGATCGCGACTATATAGGCTGAAGTACACAAAACTGTGTTCACATGTCATCTTAATTTACTTGAGACTTTATAAATTTTAATTTACTCCAAGAAGCTAAGCCATTCTTACAGTCCATATCTAGACCTGCTCACGTCTCCAAACATGTCAAGGTTTCTGTAAGATTTGCCAAGTGTTTCAGCAAATATGGGTTAGATTGCGTTTAATAACCTCAGGAAGCATCCACTTCTTAACACTGCCACAGGAAATTAAATGGTTAACAGTATTCTGACATCAGTTCATGGAAGACAAGTACTTGGGAATAATTTTCATAGACTGGGGTAATCTTCCTGTTATTCCTTTAGACTTTTCAGCAGCAAATAATTTTTCATTTGTCTTTGAGCCTTATGTAGCCCTGTCATTGTTATATTAATTTTTAAACTCAAACCCTGAAGTTTTTATCACTGTGAAGGGTTACAGACTGACAAAGCTCTCCTCCTAAGTACACTGGCACTGAATGAACAAGGCATTTTCTTCCCTTTACTGCTAATGCCCTATCAGCTGTGCTGTTGCTGTCGGTGACGGTACAGGTAGGTAGCTGAGGTAACCATCAGTGGTGAATAAAGCCACACAGAGCCTATATAAAAAGGTGCTTATGAGACCCGGAGCATCTCATCTTTATCAGAAACCTCAGCATGGCTACTGCTGAAGGTCTGAAGAGAGAAATGGCCAGGAAAACAGAAGGCCTGAGCAGTGAAATAGAGCAGAAGTGTAAGCCAGCCTCTTCTTAGAGCTCAGCACAGCAATAGAAACAGTGAGAAAATCAGCTTTTGTTTCAAGGTGAAAAAGAAATGTATACCCCAGTACCACATTAAAATATACACCCAGTGCTATAAAAATCTTTCCAGTCTGGCAGCAAGAGTTTTGCTGCCAGGGCTTCATTGCCGCTTTCTAGCAACTGCCTTTTTGCTCTTTTGGTGATGGAGACACTTGTGTCCAACCTACTGAACGTGGTTGTCTGAAACGATGCAAGATCCCAGCCTTGGGCTTCCCAGTCAGGTCAGGCAGAGTTATTTGTACATCTTCTTACTGTCCCGTGTTAACACTCCAGGACCCTGTGGGTGACCACTCAGCAGGCGACCTCTTCACGTCTGTGGCGGTTGGCAGCTCAGGCAATCTACAGGTCATAATTCTGCGTCTCTTGTTAAGGATGTGTTTCCCCATGTGTGCACGAACTGAGTTGGGAACAATTTTGTTACTACACAACAGTTGGTTCCATTATTCTAGCACAAATTTGGAACATATAACGTGGTGATTGTTTTTCTTTTAACTGGTGTATGCAGAACTGTTGTATTTTGAACCTGAAAACTGTGTCTTTTGTTACGATTTTTAACACTGTTGTGCTAGTAGTGGTAACATTGTGCAGCTAACAGCATCCTGAGCTACATACTGTTTCAGTTAGTGAGTTCATTACTATCCGAGTTCATTACTTCAGCTAAGCAAGGCACTCTGCTTGCAACCGTGCATAAATTCGATGCTTAATTATATTGTGCAAACAGTGATTAAAATGCATTGGCATGACATTGTCAATTAAAGCTATATTCATAAACTTCATGAGGAAGTATGCAGCAAGCCACGCAGCAGTGGGAAGCAACAGCAGGCAAGGTACCCTGGGGAGAAACAGTCCTTAACGTAACTCTGCCAAGTGTTGTGCAGAGCAGAAGGGGCACGGTTTGCAGTTGCAGGACGGTGCACAGGGAATAGAGCAGAGTTCTTCTGTTAAAGGCAATCCTCTGCGTAGCTCCCTCCCTGCAATGGCAACAACGTGACCCTATGGCTTTCAGGCACTGCAGTTGCTCCTGAACGCCTTGAAATGATCAACAGCCTTTTTTTTCCACTGCCGCGGCAGCCTGGCGCGGGGAGAGCACGTTCAGCATCCAGCATCTCAACTGCAGGCAGCTAGTGACGGTTGCCTTTAGAGGGCTGCTACTCATTCATTATTTTCTAAACGCTTTACCAAGGAGCAGCTACGTGGCTTCCAGTTGTCCCCCGCCCCTGCAAATGTCTGTGTGTCTGTCAGCGGTGCGGGCAGGGAATCCGTGGGGCGTTGCAGCAGTCTCACCCTTGAGGGCTCTAACCCGAGAACGGGAGGAGTGAGGGAGTAGCCCTGTGCCAGCTCTGGGACTGTGAAAACGGCTCCTGTCATTGCAGCGCTGCTCCCCAGCTTGCAGGAGGCAGCTGCGAGACGTCCCGCGGACAGCCTTTCAGCTGAGGTTTTCTTTTTCTTGTTTCCGTCATTAACCTCCTCATTTTGTGCCTTGTTCATCAGGTTTGCTGCCGCTGTGTGTGCTCTATTTGATGTTTACAGATTGTTTCTGTTAACTGCCACAGGTTTACACCATATGAATGGTATAACCCCCACCCGTGCAACCCAGACTCAGATGTGGTGGAAAACAATTTTACTTTACTAAATAGTTTCTGGTTTGGAGTTGGAGCTCTCATGCAGCAAGGTACACCGGTTACACCTCGTTATCGCACACGTCCCACAGTCTGCTCAAGGGCTTCTGTGCTGGTAAACTCCACCCTCTGTAATTACAACGTATACTGTAAAACCTGATCTCAGAAACTAAGCAATAGAAGAAGGGAAGAAAACGACGTGCCACTGCAGCCGGGAGCAGGCAGAGGAGGGGAACCTGTGAAACCCAGAGTAGGGCTGCAGCAGGAGGAAGGAGGGGAAGCATCCGAGAGAAAGGGAAGCGGACAGGGCCACATGGGAGTTTCTGGAGCTGAAATGTAAAATAATCGCAAGAGGGATGTGAAGTGCTTCATGCTGAAGTTGAGTTTACTGGTATAAGAGGTTTGGCAACAGGAAAATGTTGGGCTCCATCCCAGCGGACACAGTAACAGCCTTAGCTACCCTAGAAAAACTGTTTAAACTGCCAAACAAAAGAAAAGATGCTCTTTCTTCAGAAGGGTTGTTAAGTTTGTTGGCACTTGTCAAACACTTTGTTTAAAACCAAAACCAAACCTTTTTTTTTATGGCTTTTCTGCAGGTATGAGTCCCATCCTTCTGTAAATGCATCCAACCCTAGAAGCACTAACTTAACCCAGTCACAAGTCCCTGTTGCTGATGATTTTGGAAACAGCTGACATTTTACTCAGTTGACAAGGAAGGGCAGTGAAGCTTGCTCCTTATGGGAAGTCAAACAGATATGTGTACTAAACACATTTGTTTATGGCATGTATGTTCTAAGGTTTCCAATTAAAACACTATTCACCAAAACTGGGGTCCACTGAAAAGAATGAAAATATTCTCTGACAAACATTTCAAGTTGAATCAAAGCTGAACAAAAAAACCCCACCCCACGACAACAACCAAAAGGCAATCCAGACGAAAGCCCAGCAGTACCTTGGTATTAAATTCCTAAGCATTTAAGTAAGGAATATAAAACCATCTCTGCATTCATCCAGGTACAGTTTATTCTTCCCTCTTTAACAGACATGAGTAGCAATAAAAAAAAACGAGGAGGATTTTTTCCTAGATATGGTAGAGAATAAAGTTTGTGTTGTACCTAAGATGCACTTGCTTTTATTGGTGCACTAACGTATTGACAGGATACAGAGCTTCCTCACAGAAATTACTTTGAAGGAGGTTGGAGGAAGGAAGAGCTGTTCTGTTTCGCTTTTTTGTTTTGTTTTCCTTCCAATTTATCAGTAAAAAACAGGCTGAGGTTTTACAGTATCAGGCAGGTGTGTGTATATAACTGTGATTACCCTGTGTGTGGAAGTGCCCCAGGACTTTGTGTTTCGATGTACTGCCTTTTTTGGAGTTTACCATCATCCACAGCAAACTGTGGGATGCAGTGTCTGCTCGTTACCACTACCTTGGGTACATGACAGTCAGCCCCAACCAGACTCTGCTTGTCTTTCAAGAAGATTAAAAACAAAACAAAACAAAACAAAGAAAGAAAGAAAGAAAGAAAGAGAGAGAAAGGCAAAACATTTGTAAGGCAACACAAATGTTTCCATGTACGAACTCGTGGTGCGTGTGATTGCAAGTGCATCATTGTTAACGTGAAGAGTTTGAACATGATGTGAATGGTTGTGAAACTCTGCATCTAGCGTTACGCTCTTTCTTGTTGGCAGCAGCTGCTTGTTATGCTTGATTGGAAGCCACTTGTTATTAAATTTTAAAGTGTGATGATCAGACTTTCTCTTTTCTACAGAGCGTGAGCAAAGTCTGGATCAGGATTGGCTGTCATGTCTGCCATAAAAAGGCACTAGAGAGACTTCAGCAAGTATTGTCTCTGCCCCCAAGTCTTGCTAGCAACGTTTTTATTTAGACGTTACTTCCCCTGTTTTTCCTCTGAAAGTCTCAGATGTGTTATGCATACCCTGAAAGCATCCAAACAGGCGCATTTCATCCAATCCATCCAGAGGAACTATCACTTTCAGAAAGGCAAGCTAGCCGTCAGAGCCCCAGTTCAGCCAGGCAATGGGTCAGACCAGGACTATCCCATTAAGGAGAGCGCTTAGGGCAAAGTCAGTAAGCATGGAGCGTATATTAATGCTTTTCGCTGGAATCAAGGCCCTCGAAAAGGTGAACATTGAAATAATCATGGGAGTGATCAAAAGAGATGCTGGGCCCGCTTGGTTCAGCTGGGAGCAGAGTGTGCTCAGCACCTCACGAAAGCAGAACAGTAGCTCACTGCATAATTAATAGACTCTGGCGTCTCCAGCTTAATTGACCTGAATGTATTCTGCTGCTTTTTCACAAACAACTTTTTGCTAGAGGAAATCACAAGAGGTTTGGCATCTCACCCCACAAACTCAGCACACAGGGCTTCTCCGCCTACTCTCTTGTGCCACCGTAAGGCTGTGTTGGCAGATTTCATGGTTGCTTGTTAAGATATCTGCAAGGTATCTGGCTATTATGCATTACTGGGATGTATATGTCAGACCTAGGTATTACATCAGGGTCCAAGTGTAGAAATTAAATTTGTATAGTTGTCTAAGCTTAGAAAAAATAATACCTTCAGGATGACCTGAATCAGCACTCCTAGAAGCCAGCTTTTGCAGGTCAACCCCAGCTTAGAAATAAACACACACTTTTCCTGAGAGCAACAATAGAAAAAAGGAAAAGGTTTCATGGTACTGAAAAAAAAAATCTAATCTGAAAAGCAAGAAAGCACAACAGACCACAAACATAAACCCAGACAGAGCTACAGCTCTTGAAACGGGTACATTTGGACTTGAAAATTTCAAGTGAGAGTTTTTGCTTTTAGACTGCTGGCTTAATTTGAAATCCGTGCGGCACCAGGGCTGCACAGGGCTGCACAGACAGAGCATCTGCTCTCACAGTTTGGCAGTTCTGTCAACCTACTCAAACCCTTGGGCTACGCTTAGCTTTGACCTTTAAGAGACATGTCTATATGTTTACAAAGCTAAGTTAAATCTGTTTGCTGGTTGTTTGGAAAGTTTTTACCATTTTTGTCTTTGCCTCAAAAGTCACATTCAGAGTTTTTGCAAAGTCTGAAAATATTCTCTGTAACATGTTCAAATTTCTTACAGAAATCATTAAATAGCGGGGGAGAGATAATATGTCAACACATTTTTCCAGTAATAGAAACATATTTGTCATATCAAAAGCTTTACGTGCTGAGATCTCCGTTCACAGGCACTTAAGTACTTTCTTAAGTCCATCCTTCAGCAACAAAATAATTATGCAAAGGCTTAACTTTGAAGTCAAAAGTATTCAAGTGGCTGCCTAAGTGCTTTGCTGAACCAGATCCTTGAATCCCACATAATGAGCTAAGTTCAGTGGGGACGCCTCTAGGAAAAACAGCACAAAACTTGCATCAGAATGCTTAGAAATACGAGTACCTGTGTGGTTTAAATACAGTTCGTCTGAGCTGTTTAGAAGCCGTGCACTTAACACTGTGCTGTTCTGTGGGGTTTTATGACAACGGCAGATCACTTTGATATTCAGGCAGATCTGCTAAAACCTTTTCAGCAATGAGTGTTAAATACACTGTCCAAAACTTTGCATTCCCCTGTAGATCCAAAGGATACATCCACTCACCCTCTGAGTTTTCAAATGTAAACCACACGTTTGTGATAAGACGTGTTCTGGGTTTTGAGCTCAGGTTCACACAGGCTGATGAGTTCACTGGAACCGTATTGATCGCCCTGTTTCTGCTTAGGTATGTCGATAGGAGGCACAGGGCAGGTTTCTCTTGTAAGGTATTTCTGCCAAGTAGCTTGTAAGCAGAAGAACATTCTGCTAAAGATCTCTGATTAAAAAATTGATTACAGCATAGTGGCAAAAAGAGATTCAGGAAACGGACAAAAATACTAGTATAGCTTGCTGGGTATGTAAGAGGTTAATATCGCAATGAGTATTAGCTCAGAGATGTAATGGGGCTTAGACCCAAGGATAATTCCATTTGTCATGTATCATGGCATACATCCCCTTCACAGTGTGTTACCATTATAAATGTTAGCTGTGCATCTGTGAGATTATTGCTTAAATCATTTTATCATACTACAGCTCATAAAAGCATTCTGTGCCTAAAAACAGTCTGTGGTATCAGGAAAGGCATCTTTCAGCATCATTTTAATATGATTGTTTTGATGATATTGTAACAGGATCAGAGCTGATGCCCAAAGCTCTTTCTACCAGAATAGTTGGAGGAATATGGTGGTTTTTCACCTTAATCATAATCTCATCCTATACTGCCAACCTGGCTGCCTTCCTGACCGTGGAGAGGATGGAATCCCCCATCGATTCAGCAGATGATTTGGCAAAGCAAACCAAGATAGAGTATGGGGCTGTTAGAGATGGATCCACAATGACCTTCTTCAAGGTAAGATGGCATCGGCCAGCTCTGTACAGTCAGACTGACTCATGACCCTCCAGTGATAAATGGTGAGGCAGAATCACAACACTTGGAAGGATTAGCATAAGAGGTAAATAAAATCATTTGCCCAAATCCATAGAGGATTATTCATCAGTATTAACGTAAAAGATGGGAGATTTTTCCCCAAGACATATGGAGAAACAATCTGATGCTGTACTGCTGTGATGGTCAAACCCATGCCTTTGATGGGAGAATCTGAGGAGAACCAGGGCATGGACATGGGGACATCCTACACCAGGCTGTTTCTCAGGGCGGGATCTCTGCTTCTTACAGCCGCTTGGCTAAGATCACTTCTGAAGGAAAAATACTGCAGGCAGTCAAAATACAAGGTTGTTTGTCCCTTTTTTAAAATGGTCCATGGTCAGTATTACACAGACTATTAATATACCGGCCGCATACACGCATGAACACATCTGTAAGTAAAAGATCATTTTCTGTGGCTAATTGCTTTGTAGATAACTGCATTCTTTTTTTTTTTCACCACTATTAGTATTAATTACATACAAAATGGGTTAATCTCTTAAAATGTCAACGTAAAAGCCAACAAGCTATAAATATAGGATACACGCACAAAAATCCTGTGACAATTAGAATTAATTAGCAGCTTCATTGGCAGTCTCAGCAGGGAAGTTAAGCACTGAATGAACTGGTATCATGCTTTTCACTGTAGCATCTAGGAATGGTGCTTATAGATAGTCAAATATGCCTTTGAAGAGGATGAGGCACCATGGGGAAACAGCACGTGGGGCAAAAGAACACTCATGCTACATGTGTGTGCAGGAGCGAGCAGCTTCAGCCCCTGGTGCTGACAGCCCACGCCCCTGCTGCTCCAGCCTGAACTTTAACCACAAACCCTTCTGCTTCCACATGAGGCAAAGTCCTTCCACACACACAGACGAAAAGGGTAGTGGCTAAAGTATTTGGGTCATCTCTCAAAATGAATAATGCTCATGAAGGATGTCTCAATCACATAACAGACCTGATGGTAGGCTATCCCTGACGGAGCTGTCAGGGGTGAACTGCCCTTGTAATGGCTCTTCTGCGGCTGAACAGAAATGTTTGCATGCTCAAAGAAGTGCACAAACTGCAGCATTTTTCAGAGCCTCGTTATAGTCAGTTCTTGAAATGAGGAGCTGACATTTCCATTAAGATATGCTGGGAAACCCATCTGGAGATATTCCTGGAAACTGCATAAGGCAAGTACCAGGCTCTCATCAGGAATATAAGGCAGGAGGAGGCAGCCTGTGCTGCCTTCTGAATGGCTCTGGGAAACTCCCTTGGTCTAAGAGCTCTTTACTGCCCAGTCGCTCTCATGGCTATTCTGAAGTCATATTCAGTGTCAGAAAGAAATCTTCAAAACCTGTTGTTTCCATGGTTTTTCAGAGGAAATAACTTCTTAATTTCATCTTGAGAAGTTCAGAACAAATTTCTAGAGGTGTTTCCAGCTTTACACTGTTTTTTTGCACCATTAATTCCTGAGTAAGCCTCTAAAAAAAAGTTTTGGACAAGGCGATTAACTATTTATATGCTATACATGCTATCTTACTTGTGCCTGAAATACACATGTACGCAAACACAAGTGAAAGGACAGTAGTTATTGTGCAGAATGGAGATGGATTCTCTGGCTGAGTGAAGGTGACATAGTGAAAGATGCATGTAAAATACAATTTATACCACTCGTAAACCAGTGAGACACACAGAGTGTTATATAAAAGGTGTTACTATTTTTATTAGAGAAGCCCTACAAGATCCTCACAAGATTAGGAACTCTTTACATTGTCCAAAACTTAAAAAAAAAAAAACAAAACACATGGTATCATGGTCTCTGTGCAATAAATATGATAGATTCTTACATATGCAAAAAGAAGACTGTGTGCTCTGTGAGGGCATGACTTTGCCTCCCTCAGACTGTAAAATACTGCATATACTTCTTGAGCTAAGTAAGCACACACACACACATCCCCCCCACACATACACCCCTGCCCACCAGTGAGAGACCTGGGAATTAGGAGGAGGCAGGAGTAAGGGTTTCTGTGCAGCAGTTACTCCCGTTCCCACCCTGCACGTGCATTATGGTATAGTTTAAGAAAAAGCACCTTTGCCATAACAGTTCTAGAGAAGATATCTGAAATAACTCTGCCTCTTTTTGGGGAGCTGTGAAGTCCTGACCTGGCCTGGACAGTTTCCCCTGGGGCTACCCCATGCCATGATGGACTCTGGGAGCACCCCAATGCCCAGGGGTACCCCCCAACAGCCATACCCCTGCAATTCAAGGGCTGGAGGAGATGAGCTGGGGTGAAAGGTGCTTTTCACGATGGGCAGCCAGTGCTGCTGAGACAGTCCTGCCACCTGGGAGTGCTGATGTGATGAGGACAGGGAAAGGGAAAGGAGGAGTCAGCACGACCAGGTGCAACAGCAGTAAAAATGTCCTGCAGGAGTGTAGCACAGGGCTGGGTTGCACTAAGGAAGGGTGATTATTTCAGGCGCTTCCTGTGTTGCAAGATCTGATTTATCTAAAGGCTACTTAAACCAAGAAATGCCAAGAGAAACAGCAGGCTCTTTCAGATCAACGTATTTTTAAGGCAAAACCATGACACTCTGGGCATTCCTCACTGTGGAGGAGAGAGGAACAAGACAGTGCTTGTCATGTAGGGCACGAGATGCAAAGACCAGATGATTGTGATTTTCAGGACTATAAGAGACACATATGACAAAAGGATTTCTGAAGACATCAAGTGCAGAAAAAGATCCTGGCACAAAGTCTCTGAAGAGTTTTGGTTTAGGACTTTGTGCTTAAGTAGAATCATAGAATCATAGAATAGTTTAGGTTGGAAAAGACCTTTAAGATCATCAAGTCCAACCATTAACTTAGCACTGCCAAGTCCACCACTAAACCATGTCCCTAAACGCCATGTCTACACGTCTTTTAAATACCTCCAGGGATGGTGACTCAACCACTTCCCTGGGCAGCCTGTTCTAGTGCTTGACAACCCTTTCTGTGAAGAAATTTTTCCTAATATCCAATCTAAACCTCCCCTGGTGCAACTTGAGGCCATTTCCTCTTGTCCTATTGCTTGTTACTTGGGAGAAGAGACCAACACCCACCTCGCTACAACCTCCTTTCAGGTAGTTGTAGAGAGCGATAAGGTCTCCCCTCAGCCTCCTCTTCTCCAGGCTAAACAACCCCAGGTCCCTCAGCCGCTCCTCATAAGACTTGTGCTCCAGACCCTTCACCAGCTTCGTTGCCCTTCTCTGGACATGGTCCAGCACCTCAATGTCCTTCTTGTACTGAGGGGCCCAAAACTGAACACAGTACTCGAGGTGCGGCCTTACCAGTGCCGAGTACGGGGGGATGATCACTTCTCTACTCCTGCTGGCTGCACTATTCCTGATACAAGCCAGGATGCTGTTGGCCTTCTTGGCCACCTGGGCACACTGCTGGCTCATGTTCAGCTGGTTGTCAACCAACGCCCCCAGGTCCTTTTCCACCAGGCAGCTTTCCAGCCACTCTTCCCCAAGCTTGTAGCGTTGCATGGGGTTGTTGTGATCCAAGTGCAGGGCCTGGCACTTAGCCTTGTTGAACCTCATACAACTGTAGCAAAACAAAAGTAGCAGCAGGAAGCCCCTGAAAGATGATATTACACAATGTACCTCCTAGATGGGATGCAGGTTGGGAACCATTTGAGAAAAGCAAGGTACTTCCACTATTTTTCTGAAAACTCTATTTGCATTTATTCAAACTTATATCACTTTGTATTTAGTCTTGTTTGTAATGCATATACTAACAGTTGTGTTTTTCGACTAATTTTGAATGCCTTACACTAGTATCCCTGTTGTAATAGTGTCCCCAGGAAAACTATTGCTAAAGAGGCAATATTTTCAAGAATGTTTCTGCAGTGACTATGCCTTCTAGCTAGGTAGTGGGGGGAATGAAAACAAAAGCAGTTGAAATTATTTGTGGGGAAAAAATGGAGTTCTGACTGAAGGAACCTCAGAGTCAGCCTCCTCCCTGTACACAAATCCCAGATCTGGCCATACCAGATGAAAATACCCAGAAAACAGGGCCTGGACAGTTAAGGAGTGCTCCAGTGAGGGGATGGGGTTCTAGGCAGGTGCACTAGCAGGATCTCAGGCAGCATTTACCATCTGTGTGCAAGTCCAAATTTGGGAAAAGTCCAACTGAAGGCAAGATGTTTCACACCCACAAATCATGACACACACATACTTCTCCAGACTGCTGTCCTGCTCTGTTTCCAACACGCCTATAAATCTTCCATTGCTTTCTTGCACCTCTGTGATAATAGATCTTAAGCTCATGTGGCAAGTTTTGCCAGCTCTTACCTTCCGATGTGCAGATGAAGTTCCTGGCACTGCAAAGGAAGTGAAAAAAGAGGTTCCTCAGCATGAAGCACAGTAAGAGAGAAAGGCTGCAGGAAGGAAAACCCTGCTACCGATTATCTTTCATTCAAGATGTGCTATTGGCATCGGTCACAACAAAAGGCTGAGGAATATTTTACAAGTGTAATTTGGGTGCTGGTGTGATTCTGTGCCCTCATTTTTCCTCCTCAGAAATCCAAAATATCAACATATGAGAAGATGTGGGCGTTCATGAGCAGCAGGCAGCAGACAGCACTGGTGAAGAACAACGACGAGGGAATCCAGCGTGTGCTCACAACAGACTATGCGCTGCTAATGGAGTCGACCAGCATAGAGTATGTGACTCAGAGAAACTGCAATCTCACCCAGATCGGGGGGCTCATCGATTCAAAAGGCTATGGCGTGGGAACCCCCATTGGTAAGATGCTTTCCAGTACAGGTGTTGTGGAGCATACCCAGCAATGTCCCCTACAGAAGTTTAGATGGCCATTTGAATCATGTCCTAGTCTTTTAGAAACCTTTCTCATTGAAACAGACCCTAGGAGCCTCCTTTTAGGCAAAACATCTACTCTTGTCCTGCTCATCTGCAAGCAGTCTCTGCAAGCAAGAGAGAATATAGCAAGTGCAGGCTACATCTGCAGAACGAGGTTGAGTGACCTGCTTGCCTTCTGTAGCATCCCATTCGTAGTAAACTGGGTATCCTGTGCACTGCTTGAAGTGCTTGAAGTCGCTCTACTGAAATTCAGTTTAGTTTGAGAAATCAGGTAGTGTCTCTCGGAAAATGGAAGTGGGCAGGATAAATGTTATGTCCAACGTATGCATCCCAAAGAAAGCTGCATGAAAGGAGATGAATTTCTGATCTATTTCATGACCTCAGAGCACCACATAAGAACAGTGAGAAGCAATTGCAAGGTTCTGCATCTGCATCAGGGATTTCAGTGTTTTGAGCTAAGCAGAGTCTTAAGACTCCCAATCTCTGTGAACACTTTATGCAGTGTCCTTTTCAAGATTTCCTAATTGTAGAGAATTAGAAAGAGTGTCAGGTTTTTGTGCTGTGTTCTTGTGAATAATCAGCACTGAGCAGCCAGATCTTTTTCCTGTATAATATATATCTCCATACTGCTCACATATGCATTTACCATGCCATGCTCAGTTAATAGCTATGCAATTTTATTGTCTTCAGGGGAATTATTCAAGGCAATATCGGTTTACACAGATGCAACAGGTGAAGTATTTGATCCATCGGTTACTTGGTAGACCAGATATAAATAAGGGAGAATTTGAACTGTGATCCTTTATGCTACTGAGTACCTCAGACAGATTGTCATATAGATAGCATTTTAAGTATATTTTTCCACTGGCTATGTGAAAACAGACTTCTCACCCTGAGGAAAATGATACAAAAGCTAAAATGCCGAATAAAGACAAATGTATGGCAAGAGTTTCATTGCAGTTATAAAGCTGCAACACTTTAAACCAAGAACAATGAAGGAATAATTGGAACAGATGGTAATCCTCAGAGAGAGTGCATCCATTTGAAATACAGCTGTGAAATATATTTATAAGATGTTTCTTGTATGATAAACGTGCCTTAATTTTTTTCTTAAGGAAAACCAGCAAAATTCAGGGGAATAGATATCTCCAAGCACTGTGGAATAATTCAGTGCCATCAGGCATCTTAAATTCTGAAATGATTGATTTCATAAACCAGATAAGCCATGGAGATCCTTCCACTATTCAGATGGACCCCAAAGGCTCTGTTACTTTTCTCATAGCATTGAAGACTATTGATTGCAGAAGCTGTATAGAAACAAAGAAAGAAGACTTGTCTGTGACCCTTAACAACAAAGTTTCAGCAAGTCTTAACTGGTCTGCATTCGTTCCTTCAGGAGAACGCACAACCACATGGCTAGGGTTTGCAGCAGCAAAAGTATGCCTCGCACTCCAAAATTGCCAGTGAATGAGCTGAATATCGTCACTATTTGGCTCCCAAAGAAACAGGAAGGAGAATTTTCAGGAGTTCTATGAATCCAGGAAATGTACTATTTTATCAGAGCATCTTCTGCAAGTAAAAAACTGCAGATATAGGCTGTCTTCCTACTTCTTTGTGCCGAGTTAGGGTAAAGGGGATTTAGGCGTATCAACAAACATCTCCATTTATGTTTCTTACGGAGCCGATGGGTCATAGAGAGGAGGGCTTTCATCAGATTCTTGGCAAAAACCATTACTAATGAAAAATCTGCAGCGATGGTTGGTGGTGAACTTAATGCACTCTGGAAGTACTGCTGTAGCAAAGGCACCTCTAAGCAAAACCTATGCAAAATGTCACCCTGGGAGGAATCCGGCTGAAGAAAGAAACATTATTATAGATGTCAGGGCAGGTATTAATTCCAATATCACTGCCAGTGCTGATGCTAGTAATTCTAACACTAAAGCTATTACCAGTTACTTAGGAGACTGCTAAGAAAGTAGACATGCATTTCTTGGACCAAGAGGTAGGTTGTTAATAACTCAGAGGCCATAAATGATATGCTGAATATTCAAAGAGCTGTTGAGATGGATTTGTGTGTGGTTTTAGTGCTCACCAATAAAACATCACCAATCCAACGCTCCAGGCACACTTGACAAACTTTAAAAGCACACGTAGAAATATAGATGTACCTGTTACCCTCAAGATGAATTGTGATAATCCTGCTGGCAACGTAAACATCACAAGAAAGAATGAACATCCCCACAAATCCTGCGTTGTGACTCAGGCTGCTTCACTTTACCTAACAGCTATGTCCTTTCAGACAAGGGAAAATAGATGAGTCCTACAATCTAACAGACTCCAGCTATCAGGGCGACAAACCTCTCCCGAGGTAGAAACAATTCTGCTCTTTCTTCTGAGAGGCACTGCTGTTTTCAGTGGTAATAATTCACTTCTCTGCGTAAAGACAGTTTTGAAGGTGTTTCTGTTTTGTTTTCTGTTGTGCTTATTTTTGGTTCTTTAATAGCATCCGTAGAAATCATCTATTCTTACAGCAGGCATATTTTCCTTTCAAAACTGGCTACCTCAAGCAGTGGCTGCTCATTGCTGGCTTCCCAGATGGACTTTGTATAATCTGACACATGTCTCTTGGCATCTGTGGTCACAGCATGTCCTAGGGCTGGCAGTAAGATATGCTGAAAAATAGCTGAGTATTGGCGCAACAAATGAAGAACTGCGATGTTTTTCACACTGATTCTCCTCAGACAATGCTGCAGGTTAAAGGAAATGGAAAGCAGAGAGGGGGACTTGTATTCATGGTACAATTATTTTTAATAATGTCCTGCACGGCAATATAAGAAAGAAAACTGAAGCTGTGAGGCCAAATTTCCAAGGCCTCATAAAGACACAAAAGTGGTGCCTAGTGAGATTTTTCCTAAGTGTCCATGTCTGTGTGTACCATACTATCACTGGAATTCTGGCACACGTTCTGCCTTAGAAGTTTGTTTACCCTGATCGGATTGAGAATTACAACTGCTTTACTTTGCAGCAAAATGTGACTGTTGTTGAAATTACAGCTTAAGAAAATAGTCTTGTTAACGTGCTAAAGGAGAGGAAAGGATGGATGGTAGTTAGCTACATGGACAAAGGACTGGCGACACCGTATTTCAGCACAGACACCAAACACTTCCAACTGTAGGATAGGAATTCCAACATGGCAGGATTTGGGGGCATACATGTGTCTTTAGAGCCAAACAGCCTTTTTTGTAACCCTCTCCTGCTTGCTATCATAAAATCCTTGCCCCATAAACAAAAGTCTCTCTCACAGTGCTAAAACCAACTTCCACTTGTCTATTATAATTAATAACAGGATTGCTGATATTATTGTTGATAACTTCAGCTTCTGGCAACATGGGAAAAGATAATTGGCAGCAATTTCCTTTAACTAGGCACTGCTCCAGAAGCGGGGCGAGGGGCAAGTCTCTCCATTGTCCCCCTTTAGGGCTACAGACTTCTTCTGCAAGAGCACAAGTTGGCTGAAGGGACTTACAGGTGGCATAGATTTTGGAAGACGGAGAGCCAGAGCAGGGTGCATGAGAGGCAAACCTAAACAGATTGAACTGCCCAACGTGACCCTGCTATTTGCCAGATACTGTACAGGCCCATTAATGCTGCTGAGCCTGAAGACACATCATTTAGCAAGCTGTTGGCCTGCAAATAAAAAGCATGAAATAGTTGCTATTTTCAGCTTGCAGTGCCAATGTTGTTGCAAGTCACGGAAAAAAAGATTTGGCCGCCTTGTGTTCTTGTAAGCTGTAAGGTAGTTGAAGTGGAGTTGTAGGCTTGTGAAGGTATAAATGAGAAGAGAATGTATCTGACTGACTGTGGGCTTTTCTTAGACAGCTACTCATTTTACATGCAGTAGGAAAGATAAACAGATGTTGAAGTAAATAGAAGAGATGCAAAGCAGAAAGTCTCAAAGGATGCTCAAAGCAATATTCAAACATGATATGGAGGAATTACTTAGCAAGAAAACCCACTGCCAAGGCTTAAATAAACCTCACTAGGAGACCCTAGAAATTATAATGAATTCTCAAACAAATAACCGCACCAAAGGAACCTTCTGCTTTCCAGTCCCCAGGGCAGCCACCAACAGATAGTCCTCTTCCCCCTTCCAGCCGAAGAGAAACCAAGACTTTCTAGCTGGAATAATCAATCTTGTGATAAGGGAGCACTTTTGCTTCAGTTGGCAGCAGCTTGCTCCCTCCCTGCTTTCTCTTTGCTGCAACCAGCACTGATGGGTCCTGCTCTCACCTTGCAGGGTCTCCTTACAGAGACAAGATCACCATCGCCATCCTCCAGCTCCAGGAGGAGGGAAAACTGCACATGATGAAGGAAAAGTGGTGGCGAGGCAACGGCTGCCCTGAGGAGGACAGCAAAGAAGCCAGCGCTCTCGGGGTGGAGAATATTGGGGGCATCTTCATAGTGCTTGCTGCAGGGCTTGTTCTTTCGGTGTTTGTAGCCATTGGTGAATTTATATATAAATCAAGGAAAAACAGTGATATTGAGCAGGTGAGTCACCCATTTCCGGCTTGCTTATGTTTCTGGGAGGCTGAGGTTTGTGGATGTGAAGGTGACTGCATTATAAGTCTCTTTGCTGGAGCGCAGATTTTGTATTGCTGAACTCTCACCACGTGTTTCTGGCACTAAAGACAAATAATTTATTAATAAGAACAGGGAAGTACCTCACCCACAGTCCAATTAGTGCTGCTTAGTATGGCAGTGCAGAACAAGAGCAATTAATTTCTCAAACAGTTTCTGCTTGATCTTTAAGTCTTCAAGTATAAATTACTTTGGAAAGGAATAAAACACAACTGTTTTTTTTTTTTATATGGCATTAGCATCAGCCCTTTGAGTAACAACAGGAATGTACTTCCAAATCCCCAAGTGTAATTTTTCTCTTGCTCTAGAAAGCATTTTTTTTCCGCAGCCAGGGGTTTACACACTGTGCTGACGCATGCACTTCAAAGCAGGGAAACCTACTGAAAGGTGATAGATGCCACAGTAAAGTAAGATTATGGAGCCAAAGAAATTCTGGTTATAGCTCCACTGAAGCGTAATGAGCAATTTAAAGGGGCAGAGGGAAAACAAAGAAAATGCTGTGTATAAATCATGCCTTGAGTATTACAGCAGTTTGTGAGATAGAATCAATCATTAAAATAGAGTGTAAACACCCGTTTACCGAACCACCAGCCGCTGTAAAAGAAACAAGGCATGAGCAGCAACTCAGAGTCTGTTCTTGAAGTTGTCTGCCAACTCTCTTACTCTGGCTGCCTTCCCTGGTGCCGGTTTGGTTCTGGCCATGTCCTAGACCCTGAAGTGGCCCTGTTTGGCTCAACTGCTGTAGCTGCCCGGATCCTTTTCACTTCAACACGACTCATCGAGGGATACGGGTCACATTGTACTGCAGGATTGGTGTCCCCTGATGCAATCACCAAGAGGCAGGTTCATATCACCTTACTTCAGGTTTCTAGGCATGAGGCATCTACTTCAAAGTGAGTTGTTTGAGCTCACTTTGCACTTTTAGATGGGAAAGGCAGGAGATTTTCTGTGGGCAATTCATCCTCTTCATCCAGAGTGTAATCCTGCAAGGTTAATGACATAAATGCCAGAAATGACTGTTGAGAAAAACAACATTAACGAAGGCATCAGGGATGAGTGGGAGGAGGAGAACATTTTGAACTCGGCCTCAGAGGTGCAGTTTACACTGCATGCAGCAGGGGTGCTGGGATGTGAGAGGGATTGACACCTGAGTAAAACCAAGCAGCCAGGGCTGAGGGCCTCGAGAAGACATCTGATTTTGGATAGGGTAAATCACCTGTATCTCCTTGCTGCTGGTAAGGGACCACTGTAAGCTAAGGCTACGCACCTGCTGTTCAGACAGCTGAAAGGAAGTGAGCTGAATCCTACCATGCATCTGTAGTCTCCAAATGGCATTTGGTGTTATTTTGGGTCCATGACACCTAATGCCAATGTCAGTGGACTTGGTCCTCACAGTATCCTGCAGGAGAGGGCAGCTCCTGACCGTGCAGACATCTCCTCGTGTGCCTGAGCAAGCCCTCATTAAAGGCAATGGCACTCTCTACAAACAACAGACACAGCTCATGTGGAGCAATTTTGCAGGCCATATTAATCAAAGTGTCCCTGTTTTGGAATAAGTCAGAGATAAAGGATGAATGTATTTTGCACATATTGCAGCTTTCTGGTTAGTACTTTAACCCTATAGAACAGTTTTAGCACAAAATGCATAAAGAATATATCGATATCTTTGCTTCATTCATGTCTCAGAAGACCTTTCATTCAAATATGTTTTGGAGAACAGTTGCAGCTAATTAAAATGTTTAGTATAAATGCTAATATGGTGCAGAATATCCTGGAAAATCTTCAGGAGTCTGGGAAAGATGATGCATTCCTGAACTCATAACTGAAGTAGACCTAAAGCTTTACATCATGAGGGAGTGTTAATTTACTTAGCAATATGTTGGGTGAATAACATAGTATTCGGAGATACATATATACACATACCATTTCTGAAACTGTACTACTGTTTCACAGCGATGTGTTGCTTATTATAGGCAGTCTCTTAATAATTAAAATCTTTAAGTGAGTTAATGTGGCAACATCATACTTCTTTTCCAGAAGTAATTTTACAGGAAGTAGAATACCAGCAATTCCAGTGTTACTTTCTGATTTCTCTCAGTTTGTTTTATTTTTATTCTGGTGAAATAAGAAGCTTGGATGGAAAATGCTCTACAGGGTATATTATCACTAAGCTAATCCAAAGCATGAGTCAAATACAATCTATGACTTTTCTGTTTCCATAAATAGAATCTCTTTTTATTTAAATAGCTTTTGAATCTCATTCTCATGTTTGCTTTTAATTTTACTTCTTTCATTCATTTATTTTCTCGATTTTTCTTTTCTTGCATGCAAGGCCTTTTGTTTCTTTTACGGACTACAGTGTAAGCAAACCCATCCGTCCAACTCCACCTCTGGCACCACCTTATCTACGGAGTTAGACTGTGGCAAGTTAATCCGAGAGGAGAGAGGGATTCGAACACAGCCCTCAATTCACACTGTATAGTCAGGAAAGAAAAAAGGTGTGTCCGATGGAAAGCATTAAACTTAAAGAGTGCACATAATGACAAAGGTTGTACTCACCAACACATAGTTAATGACTTCAAAGTGCCTCTTGCTTCAGCAGGAGATAAGCTTATCTAACGCAAATTGTCCAAGTCCTGGAAATTTGGGCAGTTTAAATGCATATCACAGAAAATAATTACACCTACAGCGAAGAGTGAGTGCAATAGACTGTAGTAGATTTTAAGAATTATCACAGTCTCTATGTACAATTGTCATCTTGTCATTTCATGGGGTAATCCACCTTTTTCAGGTAAGAAAAATTATTTACCTCCTTTTCATCTCCTACCAAACCTGAGTAAACCAACGGCAGTCTTATTACTAAAAGCATGGAGAAATATTTTGCTTGGTCTTTGCCAAAGCATTCAGCAAGTGGGCGAGGCAGTTCTTTATAAACCTCAGAAAATAACCTGCAGGGCTCCATTAACTTTCTGAACCCCTATTATAAGCAGCCAGAGATTTTTAGCTGCCATATCCTATTCCCAGTGTCAGTATTTAATGAATTTTAATTCATCCATTTAAAATTCATTAGCCAAAGCCTCCAAGTAACTATCATAGCACAAAATCATATCTATCAGTTAAATTTTATGCCATGTAACCATTAACATTTAAGAACATATTCAACAAAAGCACCCTCAGGCACCTCCAGTGTATACCTTTCACAGAATAACTCCGTTGACTTGGCTTGAGCAATTCACAATGTTCACTATTGTAAGGTTTTGTAACATAGAAAACTCCTTTATGGCAAAATCAGGATATCATTTTATAACAAACAGTAAAGCCTTGGCATTGCTTTGCATATTGAAATGCACAAGGAGGCTTTTGTGTAGGAGGCTGGTACTGGATGGTGTTTTATACCCTGGAAGGATACCAGTTTGATTTTCTCTAGAGTTCAGCTAGTCTGGGGACTGCGAGGGCAGGTGACAATGGACTGGATCTGTTGTTGCCACCGAAAAACATATGTCAACAATTTGAGATACACAAAATGTATAGAAATGCCAGCTGGTAGGATGTCATGAACTGTGGCAAACCACCATGTTTTCAAAACCTGATTACCTTTTATCTGTATTTCATTATATCCCAGCTTATTTGCCAGTTTCACCAATTCATTTCCTGCCCCCCACACCTACTTTATGTTTTCTTGCCCATCGCAGTTCTTCCTCATCAAACAAGTTAATGATCTGTTTTATTGAGGGGCCATTTCTGGAGTCTACTGCAATTAGAAAACTTATTCGAGTGGATGCCTTCACACTCAATCGCTGAAGTGCTGCAGCAAAGCTCTGCTCTCCTCTTGAATTGTTTCTCTCATACCTGGCTCCTGAGAAAAGCCAGAGCATACAATACCTGTGTTTTCCTTCTATTCATGTTGTAATTTTTGGTCAGCACTATTAATGCTGGTAGTAGGCTTAAGTATTTTTTGTGATGAAGGTGTACTGCTCATAGCTAGGCTGTATCAATTCTTCTCTGCCAGTGCTCATGTGCGTACATGAGTGTTTATACTCCGCTCCAGACGCTGCAAGAAATTGTCTTGCTCAAAATGGCATTTTAACTTGTTTGAATAGGGACTTGAAAGCTTTGGTTCTTCATAAAATGAGCCTTCTTACCAACAAAGACCTGAATTAGATCTTCTGTATCCTCGATTTAAGGGAGCACTTTCGTTTGCAGTCTCCCAGTAGAAGAGACTTAAAACTAATTAAATTCCGTTTCTCTCAACTCCCAGAGGAGAAGGAAAATTCCTAATGTGTTTATCTCCATCATTGCTCTAAGCAAGAAATCCTCTGGGTTGCAGCTTGACCAGTTTTCTAATCGCTGTTTAGATGCACACAGAATCCCGAAAGTTTCTGTTACTTTTTCGGTAAACATTTTCATATCTGTCAAGGAAACAGTCACATTGTTAGTAACAGTCATCGTTTCCCCGTGTCTAGCTGTTCCCACAGACAACCTCACAGACTTCAGCTTGCCTGTGGGAATTACAAAGCAGCTCCTCCTTTCCCTAACGGAGCTTCATACCTGGCTACAAAAAGAGTTATTAAAAAGCCTTACTTGCTCCTTAGCAGCTACGCCAGCAGCTGAGGCAGTGGCGAGCCGGCATGCCACCCGAGTGCCAACAAAACTATGCTTGTAAAGGCAGTTTTTGCAAGGTTTGCTGTGGCTCCAGGAAAAAGCAAGTGCCTTCAGGTTAACAGCAAGGCTAGAGGAAGGCACAGCCCATAGCATCTCCCATGAAGTGCATAGCACCTGGGAGGACTCCTGCATAGACATAGCAAGCTTCAAGAAGTGTTAAAGCATTCAAAGATTTTTGGTTTATCAGCGCTCTAAGCTGAAATTTGGCCACAAAAAAATATTCTGTTCACAAAAACAGATGCTCACCATTACATCTTCCTAACTTGCAGCCTTGCAACTGCATCCAGGGCCCGATAATCAAACAACAGGGCAAGAAAATAAAAATAAACCTGATCAATCCTATAAATGGTTGATACGGTCCTTTCCTTATTTGCCATGGAGTTCGGGAAGGACTTCATAATCTAGATTTTGAAAGCTCAATTAAAACTAAGGTAGTAGAGAGAAATTATCCATGCTAAGTCATGGATAATTAGAGCATACATTTTTATCAGTTTGGAAATAAGTGGTGCTACTCTCTAAAAAAGCCTGAAGAAATGTAGAAATAGTGTCTGTATTAGGGTGATACCTGCTTCACCCGCTGCTTCCAGAGGGCATGGGGCTGCAGCAGACACCTTTGACTCTAACTCCAGTAACTCTAGAATTCCTATATTACAGTGTCAAAGGGGATATTTAAATCATTATTGCACCAGCAAATTCCTGGCTATTACCAGACAGTAGCTTGAAAAAAAAGCAGTACGCTGCCCTGGCCTATGTTTATTACATTTTGGGTCTGGAATGAATTAATAGTAGTTTAATTTATGTATAACTAAGAATTTTAGATGAGCAAAAATTAAGCATCTCAAAGAAAGAGCATATTAAACTATAGATTATAGATTTAACACACTATGGGATCTTAGTCTGTGTGCAGCCCATTCCACAAAAGGACATGATGGTACACGCAAGATCGTACACATTTACAATACACACACATGCTGATGCACTGATGTCTTGAGCTTATTTGCAGAACCAGGGTTACACATCTTATACAGCAGGTTTATACTGGAGAGGAAGAAGAACGGTGTGTGGAATTCACTTCTCTGGGATTCCTTTGCTACCTTAAACAGATGATTTAACCTTGATCCAGGTTACCCTCATATTCTCTTTTGCATTTGAAAACATTCCTCTGGAACAGCTGGTACTAGGAAAGCTTGGGTTTTCTCCTCTTCCAATAATATATCTGGGTTTACTTTTTTTAGCCCTGTGTGACTGAGGTCACTGTTGGATTATTACTGGTTAAGAACTGAACACTGCTTACCTTGCATTGGTATCACTCTAGAAGAGAATTTGTATTTGATACAGAGAACCGTGTCCATGTGCTGTTGCTGTCATTTCACAAGAACTGTAGTTTTAACCAGTTGTTTTAAAGCTGGTCAGTTCTGCAGTTCTAGAAAGGGTTTGGCAGGAAGGATTTATTCAACTTGATGAAGGTAAGGTGATTAAAGCTTTGTTTCACACTGCTACCATCACTTCATTTTATATATAAATAATCTATTTATATATATATTTGCATGGAACAATTTTTTCACATTGCTAGATATTTCCACTTAAAGCTTCTTTGTGGGGTTTTTGTGTTACATGTTATTATTCCAGCTGTAGATTTTAAAGGAAGTTTTCACTTACCCAAAATGTCTTTGTTGATGTTGTGATGGTGGGAAGAAAAAAGATTTCTGCTTTCTTTCTAAACTATTCAGTTACCTTATTCTTGTGGTAATTTTCTCCTTTCTTCAACACACAATATTTGAAAAAGATTCTTTCCAAAGAAAGAAGAGGATTGAGGACTGTGCTGTATTTTAGAAATGTTTGTTAATTTCACGGGGGGAAAATAACTAAACCACAAAGAAATCGCCAAAAATGGTGTTCTTTGTTTTCTCTACTATACCGATTTTTTTGTGGCTAAGGTACATGTAGTTTAAAAAAGAAGATCTTTTTTCTTTTAAGGTCAGGAGGAAATTTACTTACTGAAAAAGGGTAAGTTTTATGATACGAAGCCACCAAAACATGGCAGATGCATCTGTGTAGAATTTCAGAAACATTCATAATCAGCTTTAGTTAAGCCAAAGTTAAATTAAATTCAGTGAAAGCCAAGTTAGGCAAAAAACATGGCTTACACAGACTCACCTATTATACCTTAGGGGCTTATTCAAAGCTGGCAGAACTCAGCAGAGAAGCTTTCTGAGCCTCCAGTAAGAGCTCAGGTCCTTGTTTCTAAAAGCCACCATTTGTGCAAAGGGTACGGTCGAACTCTGCCTTGTAACGCCATTTCCGTCTTCCACCAGTGTCTGTCTTTCAATGCGATAATGGAGGAGCTTGGAATTTCGCTCAAGCATCAGAAGAAGTTAAAGAAAAGGTCGAGAACGAAGGGGAAATCTTCATTCACAAGTATCCTTACTTGTCACCAGAGGCGGACACTGAGGAAAGAAACCATAGCGTGAGCAAGAGAGACCCCTTTGAGGAAATATCAGGAGCAAAAAACAAAGCAAAAACATTGCTGCCTACAAGTTGGTTGTGGTGGGATTTCTGAAATATAGACATTTACCTTGTTCTTCAGAAATTCTCTGTGGTTTCTTTTTTTAATCTAGAGGTACAACAGTTTAAATGCTCACATAGACTGATGTACTACTAATCACCTGGGAAGTGTCTCACTGTTTCTTTTGAGATGGATTTGTATGCTCACCTGTTTTGCATCTCTCTTCCCCTCCCCATGCATCGCTGTATGTGCTTTCTAAATAAATAAATAAACAAGAGGCAGGGTTCTTTTTTCCAATAATCTGGGAGTGGAACTTTTTTTTCCTTTTGAAGAAAAGAGTGCAGTTCTGCTGAGCACAGCTGTTTAGAAACCAGGACCCAGACAACCAAAGTAAAAATTCATACAATTAACTCATAAGCAATGACAATTAACTCATAAACAATACAAAAAGTGTCTTAAATACAAAGGTATCCAACAATGAGTTATTTTTACTTCCTCTGATATTGTAAAGAACACTCTTCAGGTCCTTTTCTGTGAGAAACTTGTTTTTCCTTATCTTTTCTCTTTTTCATTTCTTTTAAAACATGATTATTAGGTAATGCCATGGCTCCAGGTGCTAGATGTTCAAAAAGAAAAACCAAAATCACAAAAGTAACGATCAGTGAACAGGGGAAGGCAACACTGACATCATCACACTGCCGTATCCTCCAGCTTCTGACACCAATAAAACAATTCCTGACTTCAAAATGAAAATCCCTTAGAAATTACAGCCAAGAATATTCCATTTATAACAAATCTTGACCACAAAAATAACATCTGACAGGAATACAGCCAATGCTCTGGAATTGAAACCTTTTCTCGCAACTGCTGGGGACACCTGCAAAGTCTTTTAACAGTGAAGGAGGAATTAAGTCTTTTTTTGTGAAGAAACCTCTGTCTGAAGAACAGTGATGCATTATAACAGCAGATTCCCCCTATCCCTCCCCCCCAAAAACTGTTCCTTTATATTGCAGTGAGGTGAAGCACATTTATATTTATTGCTATGTTGTCTCTGTGATTAATTCTGTTGTTCCTGGGGCTTTTATTGGTGCCAGCTGGTTAGCTGTGAGGATGCCTGTGAAAGGGAATGGGTGAAATGCAGGCACATCTACACTTCAAGGGATGAGGGTGGGTGTAGGAGATGGGTGCCCCTTGCGCCCAGCAGCTGGGAGCTGTACCCCTGGCTTCCTACACACCGGTTTATATAAACAGACCCGGTCAGTCCAGGGCAATCCCACCGCTGTGACCACCTCTAATCCTAAGGCAAAGCTGGAAAGAGGGAACCAGAGGACTGCAGCCACTGATTGCTTTTCTGCACAGCACATGGATCTGGGCGAGCCCGAGTCGTATCAACAGCATTTGCTTCAGCTTGTCGTGATGTTCATTACCTGGGTGCTTCAGTGAAGCGTTGAGTTTTATTGTCTTTCTTATATTCCCCCAGGGAACTTACTGCTTACCACTGATTACCTTTGCCTTGTATCCATGGCCATTTCCTCTGCAAAAGGAGAAAGTTATGTGAAAGCCTTTGAGTGGAGAAATCTCTCCTCCACCTTAACCTCACACCACCGCTCCCTGCAGCCCCCTGTGAGGTTTTCCGCTGTGCTGCATGGCAAGGTCAATCTACAATGAACGGTATTGCTTACAAAAGCCCTGCTTCATACATTTCGATATAATTATAGACTAGAAGACACCTCTCTTCATTTACCCTTTCCACAGGGGTCAAGTTTTCTAAACCTCTTGCCATTACCACCTCTTTCCCCAAGGCTCTCTGTAATTACTCCATGTCCTTCTCAAAACATGATGCCCACAATTAGATCTGCTTTGCCACTCATGGTGAGTTGGGCAGAAAACCATCTTCTTGTGTCTCGAGGGCCATACTGCTGCTCAAACACCTTGTGAGGGGATCTCTTTGCCTGTATTGGATAAGGTGGGTGACCCCTCTGTGATACAGGCAATGATAAATTCAGCCTGAGTTTAGGGCTGTGGCCATATGGAATTGCACATTTTTGTGGGTTTTGGGTTTTTTTTACCCATCTATTTCTCCAGTTTGTCAAGATCGGTTTGTCCCCAGCCATGCTGGTTGCCTGAACCAGCTTGGTGGTACCTGCAAATTTAGCAAACGTACTCACTAAAAACCATCCATAAAGGAGACCCAGATGGTGGACAGACCCCTGTAGATCCCCCAATTTTGACAGTGAAGATCTGAGAGTTAATAGGACAGTTAATAGGACAGTTAATAGCACTTTCAGCTACCTTACAGTATATGTCATCTGGCGCATTGCCCTACTTGTTTATGAAAACATCATGCAGGACAGGATCAAAGGCTTATTAAGGACCTCTTCCCTCACCCACAGGGCCCGTTAAGCTGTTAAAGAAGGAAATTCATCAGATTAACAAGACCTGGTTTTGACAGATTCTTGCTCATTTCCTACCAATTACTCACAAAATAGTTATTTCATGCAAGTGTCTTGCAGGCAACTGAAGTTAAGCTGGCCAGCCCAAAACTCCCGGGATTATTCTTTTCCATCCTTTGAAGATAGCAATTATTATTGCTGTTTTCCAGCATTTCTTCTGGACTTTGTCTATCCTCGAGGAGTTTCTCTCAGGAGGTTCAGAGCAGCCAGCCCCTGGGAAAAGAAGAGTGTCCCTTTTAAAGTGACTACAGTAGGAAGCTCTGAAATCAGTGCTTGCTTTTGGGAAGTTTAGATGGCTACATACTGCAGTGACACATTGGGCTCATAAGCAATAATTAAGAAAACCAGCCCCTGGCCGTGAGAGATCATAGAGGATCTTATAAAAAGGTGCTTTCATACTTCCAAAGGTAGTTTCATTTATTTATGTCATCATCAGGTTACAAACAGGCCATTCAGACCACCAGCACCGTTCTAATACCATGATTGAAAAGCGGGTTATTGTTTTTCAGTCTGTGTAACTATTGCTCTGCCATCCACAGCCTTCAGCTAAGATATTTTTAAATGAGTAAGTTCGAAGTGATGAAAGATTTATGATCAGGCCTTTTTTTTTTTTTTCAAAGAAACACTCTTCTTTGGCTTAGACCTTGAGGTTAAAGAATTCCAAGTTCAATTTTTTAAAAATCTACTAATGTTTTCCTGAAACCAAGAGACAGTACTTTGGTTACTTTTTACATTTCAACTTCCCCATCAGTATTAGTGGTCTACCACTTATAAAAAGGTGCTGGGAAAAAAATGAAGCTCTCTGCTGTCTGGGAAGAAATATGTGAAAGTGGGAAAACAATAAATAAAGCATATTTGGTTCTTCTTTGATTTCCTTTTTTCCTTTTTAGTAGCTTGAAAGAGTCACAGCATATCTGTGTTAAACTTGGGTGGCAGCTTAACAAACTGTACTTGCTGCGAAGGAGCTAACTGACCCGCTATGATTTCATGAAGCAGCACATCATGATGTGTGGCTTTGCCCTTCCCTGCCAGCTCCAAGAATGCAGCTTGGTAACTGGTTATAAAATCCCCCTAATATAAATTTTCCCCAAAGACTGGGTGGATTTGAGGTGTGAACTACCCCATGAAACATGGGTTCCCTAAAATCTCCAAGCAGCCACAGACCACTAGCCTAACCCATTGCTCTGCTTTCTCCCCTGACATTTTTAGTGACCCAGAGACAGGTTACCCTATCAGTCTGACCTGTCCCCCCCGAGGCAAGATTCTCTTTGTCAGCCACTACATATACATATACACACACACACACACACACATATACATATATACACACATATATATGTGTAAAATCAGCAGTACAGCACCGCTTTGGTGGCCTGTGACTCTCATGCTAATTGGCCTCCTTTTAAGAAACTACAGAAAGGATTAAAATGAGACTATGAAGAAGTTCAAGGAACACTGGGTCCCAGTGCTTGCTCCTGCCTCAGGCCAGCAGTGACCCGCTGCCCTGCGGGGACCATTTCCTGGGCTCCCGGGGTGTCCCCATGCCCCCCTGGCATTGCCCATGAGCACAGCTCGGAGCACCTGCACACCTGCGGGGAGGTTAAGACCACCATGTCTCCCACCCTGATTCAACAAATTATATTTCAGCTAGCTAAAATTGTAGCTAAGGAAAACGGTTAGGGAAGCATTTAAATCCCACTGGTATTTAAGGATTCAGTCAAGTGCTGTCCTGATTCAGAGCTGTGACCTTTTCTACCCTTCTCCAAATGTGTTTAGGTTGCCAGCTAGGCTGCTCGTACGCTGCTCGGACAGGTCCCAGCTCCACACATCCATGCATGTACAGTCCACTGTGTCTGCTATATTATCAGCCATGCTACTCTTCGTATTTTCTGTATGTAGACGTGTTTAAAGCAAAACCAAATCCTTTTCTAAAGCACCTCCCCTCCTGCAAACCAAGCCATGTCACTAGAAATGTTTTCCTTAGCTTCAGGTGCTACTTATAAATTCACTCTGTGACTGAGAAAGTTACTTTGTCTTGAGGGAGGAGGGACAAGCACAGGGCAATCTTACATATCGACGTAGTAGCAGATATGATTACTGTGACCTTTTCACTGTATCCTAAAAAATATTATTTTCCTGCCTTTTTTCCTGCATGGCAGCATGGGTAGCAGAGAGGCCTGATTAGAGATTACCCATTAGGAAAGCCAATGTCCTCATTAGATCTCTATCTTGGCAGCAGCAGGCATGTATCCTCATTGTTTATAAAAGAGAAATACAATACTGACAGATGCTGTTGAATGGCTTTAATGTGCTTCATTCCAGAAATGGCCTTGGTTTAGGCCAGGTGATCTTTCCCGTACAGCTACCCACCACCAGTCTGTGGGCTCAGTAAGGATTATTTAACATCCCTTGACTTTCTTGAGAAAGTGGGAAGACAGTCTCAGTGGAAAAGAAGCAATGCTGGAAATATATAAGTGACTGTTTAAGCCGTGTGCTCAGGGCCCAGCCCAATAGCATGATTGATAAGCTACTGCAGAACAAATGAGGATCAGCTTACTACCTTTTGGGGCCTTTGTCAGAGGACTGCTGTGAACCTGTAATCCCGTGGGGCATTTATTGACTGCTGAGCTTGTCCCTTAATTACTCTCTGTCAAGCTTGCAGGAGTCAGGATTTCTCAGTGATCAGAACTGCCACTGTTTAGAGATGAATCACTTACAGCTGTCAAACAACCGCAATTTTATTTTAGTCCCATCGATTGATAAAGATGCCTATGTTTTTGCCTGATGATGAATTCTGACTTGAGCCACACTCCTGTTTGCCTCTCATCACCTCCCCCAAATCCAAACTCCGTTATCATTAGCACAAATGTTATACAGCTATCAGTGTGTTAAGACGTGAAGCTCTCTCTTGCATTTCTAGATTTTGATAGCAGTCGCACAGCCCAGGAGATGAGACCCACACTTCGGCAACCCATTTATGGCATGTATGTATGGCCCAGACCCATATGTGGGTGCAGAGCTGGTGGCACGGAGCAGCCTCCCGCAAGCCGAGGTCTAGGGGGAAGCCGGATTTCCAGCCTGACTCTGAATAATATGAAAACCACAGATATCCTCAGTAAGGACTAAATATCCTTAGCAGAAATGGTTCACTGGGTAAGAGAGGCTCTATCAACGCAACCCGTGGCTGCTTGGGTCCCTGTGGCAGCTGTGCACCACCAGGAGCATGTGGGCAATCCTGCTCAGGGAGGATGGATAAAACTCATCGCACTGATCATGCCCCCCAGGTTATTTAAAGGCTGCTTGAACAGCACCTTCAGAGGCCAACAAATACATTGCAAAGAGACCACAAAAGGAGGAAAAAGTCTGGAACCAACCAGTGCAGCCATGTTTCCTATCACAGCTGAGAGCACTGACACCAGCCCAGCAGGAGCACACAGGTGCTAGCCACCCAACCCTATGGTTATCCTAATATATCACAATTACAGAAACACCTGAAGCAGATAATGCTGCACTCATCTGCTCTGAAATGCGTGAAAGCATGCAGCAGCCCATAACATTTCTCAACTCCCCAGCGGTTTCAGATAAGGTGCTCTTTGGAAGCTGCTAGGCTTTTTGCTTCAGACAGACCTGCCTTGCATGATGCAGTACACATCTTTAGCCAAGGCTTTCAAAAGGAAAGGGGAGCTTGGATACATTTTCCAGGAGCTGGGCTCCCATGAAGCCTGGAGCTCTCCCTCCCTTAGCACGGCTAAGGCTCTCCAGAAACCTTACCTACTTTGGGGAAATGCAATCAGCAAACTGGCTTTATACAAACTGCAGCTGGAAAGTAAGTGACTGCTGGTGTCCTTTCTGTTTCCTCCATCCTGAGCCCCCGAAGGGGCAACACGTTCAACCCCAGGCAAGTGCTCCCCCCTCCCACCCCAGATTGCTGTGCTGTTGGGATTTGGGGAAAGCCATATGTCTGCAATCCACTTTTCCTTCCCCAGGCAATCCCCCAACTCCTTCCTTCCTCAGAATTGAGGACAGGGCTGGCCTTGCCTACAAGGACTCCCCCAGTCCACAACCGTCCTGCTTCAGTGCACAGCATGTCTCCCCACCACCACAAGGCAGATCTTATGGGGCTTTGTGTTGCTAGAGGTGCATGTTGTACCCCCTTGGGTGTGCTACTGAGCAGACCATCAAGAAGTAGGTGTCACCCTTGGGAAAGGTCTGAGTGCTGGCTGTCCCAGGGGTGCTCCCAGGGACTTGGGGGAAAGGCTGACCCCGTGGGTGTGGGGGAAGCACTGCTGGGAATCGCAGGGGAGGTCTCACTCCTTGCTTCACCTCTCTGCCGGACCAGGGCAGCTGTGCAGGCTTGTGTATCCTCGGGGCACAAACTGGACTGATGGATGGGGGGCAAAATGCAACAGAGAGGGACAAGGGTAGGTCTGATTGTGGCAGTTTCCCATATTTTAGAGCAGTGCAGTGCCAGCAGCTGCAGGCACACAACACCTGGGTAGCCAAACGTGTAGGGGGAGGTTGCTGTGACACTTCTGTGTCTGCAGCACATCCACCCACAAGTGCACTTGAGCGTCTGTTACAGAAATGGGGATTTTGTTATTAATAGCCCCAGAACACTTACAGCAGGGAGGACTCTTCACCTTGAAAACTGCAAGGAGAATTACAGGGATGGGTAAAGTGCTAAAAGCTGGGATGCTACTGAGCTTTGCAGAGGGGTAGGGTAAGGAACACATACAAGGTTACTGGGTCTGCACTATCCCCAACTTCCAAATGAGGTCCGGCTTGGTGAGTCATCATTCAGAGTAGTAATTGGTTCAGATAACCCAATTATTCATCAGTTGACCCATTTTATCTCCTTTGGGCTCTGCCCACAACTGACATCAGACTCTGCTAATTATAAAATATATAGTAAAGGAAACACTGTAAGAGGCCTAGATTTTTTTTTCTCCCCCAGAACTGGGTTTTCTATAAAGCAATTGCAAGCAAAGCTGCCACATCTGGGTTTTTTTGTGGTTTTGCTGCTTAGTTTTCTGCTGAAAAGCACATTCCTGCAGCAAAAGTATTCCATGGTTTCTGAAAACTGTGAGGAAAAAACAACCCTGCTACAAAAGTGTTAAGATGTTTTCAAGTGATTTCTAAGGGTATCCTAAGAACAACTATGGATTTCTACCCTAGAGCTGCCTACCATCTTTTCCTGGAAATGACACCTCTAAGGAAATGTTCTGATCTCAAAAACCACTGAGGCAGGACCAGATGAGAGCACTGTGGATGGTGTTTTAACCATGTGAAGGGGTGTAGCAAACTAGCACAACTAGAGGGAGAAAAGCCATGTACAGGGAGACTCATTCCTGTTTGTTGCCGGATGGCAATGGAGATGATAAAGACTTGTAAAGCTTTGCTCTGGCAAGCTGGTTGTGAGCTCCTTAGTTCTCAAGCAGTGACAGTGGAAAATTTTTAGCAAAAAAAGCTTTCAGTTCAGGTTTCTACAAAATATTAATATTTCCCTTTCATTTAGTAGTTACCACATTTTCAGCTTTTATGCATGTGTGCTAAGAGCAGTAGAGTGCTGAACTCTCACCTGGCACTTGGAAAGAAATGCAGAAATGTTTGCAAAGATATTTATAGCATTTTGTTTTCTAACATTTTCTAGCATTTTCTAAAACTCCTGCTTGCCATCTCAAAGCAAAACTCAAATATCACGTCTATACTGAATTAAACTAGCCAAACTAATTTAACAGTGTCTATTAAAAATGTATCATATTTCAACAATTATTTTTTAAATTATAGCTTTTGCAGGTGCCACTAGAGGAGACTACTGTAACCTTTAACATCCAGTGGTAGATTTCTAGCAGGCAGCTCAGAAAATTGTGGGGAACCCTTTGATCTTTACAGCTGCATCCTTCCTTAAAAGCTCTTGTGCCATACCTAATGAAATGATAAAGCCAAAGAGGGACTTTTTTGCTCCTTCTTGTAGCCAGCACCGAATCCCTTTTTCTTCAAAGAAAACAGCACCTTTTGAGAAGGCAAAGCCTTAAATGCCCAGAGAATGAAAAATGGGTTGCCTAACAAGCAAACAGCAAGAAATACTGCTACCAAAGTTATCTTAAGCTTCAATCACCCTTCTGCAGGTCAGCACGTTCACAGTTTCCTAATTGCTAGTGCAGTAGTTTTTCACAGACTACCAGCTCTAAATGAAAATGGAGGCTTTGCATCTGAAAGAATGATGTCTTTAGCAGTTAATCTCTCTAACCACAAGGTTTCCTAACTGCTAATCTAGCATTTTGTTATCCAACAGGGATTTACCCTGTTTCATTCAATCAGATTGCATGTCAGATTAATGGCCTGCTCAGAAGGCAGAGGCTGGGTATCAGTCCCCCATGGGCCAGGGCAGAGGGATGGGGAGAACATCTGCCTCCTGCAAATCCTTCCAGAGGATTTCAGACTCAAAGGTGTTGAGTAGGCTGCCATTTATTTTTAACATTGTGCACACCCATGAATCTGCATCTCCACCAGAACAACAAAACTAAGTGGTTCTGCTTGTTTTGAGAGGAAAGAGAAAGCACAAGGATCAAGTTTCACATGCGTTTGACAGATGCTTCTCTTGTCAAAAAGATGTCACCACATTAAGACCCCAGAAATGACAGCTTTCTTTACAGACACACTTGTTTTCTGCTTCCCCAGCTTCCCTTTCAAAATAAATAGAAAATTACTTATCTTTAAAAAATTAAGACCCAGGTTCATGATAGATTAAATAATCTTTCTGTGATGATTAAATCAGTCTGAGTATCTCTAGGGGATGCTCTGAGGCTTGAGGAAAGCTTTTCCAGCAAGCTGTCACTATCCCTATGTTTCTGAAGTTATTACCTATCTTTCTTTATACAAAAACGTACCCCAGTCAGAGACTGAACCCTGCAAGGTGATCTTTGCTATCCGCTAGACATCTAAGTTACCTACTCATTTCAGTGTATATCTGGAGCTCAACAACTGCAATCCATTTAGAAGGTCCTCAGATAGTCCGTAATATAAAGTCAGATACAAAGCTTTATCTGACTGTTTAATTAAAGACAGCAAACTTGTCCAATTATTGACGGCTAAATTATCTTTTCCAGTTTCTGTTCTTAACATGCAAAGTGCCCGCATCTCCACGAACCTGCACAGAGCTTGGCTGTACACCCCAGAGCTAGCACACTGGTATTTTAAGGGTTGAGACTTGCTCACCTATAAAGAAAAGTGAACTGGAAGACAATCCCTGACAGCAGCACTTAGTGACAGCTGGCATTATCAAAATAAAATTGTTTTAAATCAATTCCTAACTAGCATGACACTTAATTATCTAAGGGCTAAATTCAGTAAATATATGTCCTTTTGCTCTGTATTCCTTCTATTGATTTTAATGAGACCTAATGCTAAGAAAGAGACATTCAACAGGAGGAATATATTAATTATTTATATTGCTTTCAGCTTTATCTCTGCAGGCAGTTACCAGCATATCACCAATATATCTACCTCAGACGCACAATGTTTGGAAAAAATTAAAAGCTGGAAAAACATGCCCACAGCAGTCTACCTCTGTAGCAAATGCCATAGTGAAAGCAAATATTCATAACAGCAGTTTAGGGTATTCTCTACCACAGAGTAGAAGGTAGTGAAGCTGGAGGGAATTTTGCTCTTGGGCTTTCCTGTGGAGGTATGGACCCACTAAGGCAACCTTACCTGTGTTCAGCAGGGACACTGGACGAGGATGCCCATGCCACTGGAGAACATACTAGCACCATAACTGGAGGCAATTCCTGATCTAATATATCTAAGCTGTGCTGCATTATGCAGCAGCACCAGCTTAACTTGTTTGTTCCTGCATTTGACTCTATTTTGCAGGATAGATACATGCCCAGTACCAATTTCTATCAAGGCTTAGGCAACTTTAATTATATGAAATTCATCCATAGGATTTAAATGTAGTAGATTTCAGGCAGGTGGACAGTTAAGGCTATAAGTGAAATATAAATCGGTTCTACATTGTGCAGACTGTCTGGATGGGACACATTCAGATGTTCTATGAAAAAGTTTGAAGATGAAGTAGCTGACAAAAGATCCAAAATTTTGTATAATGACAAGCAGTAACTGTAAGAAAGATGGCAAGCTTACATCAAGAAATTAATTTTTTTGTTCTTCAGAACTATCTTAGCAAACATTACTGAACCACTTTTTTATGCCACAGTGGCACAGCAGGCAAAAAGCTTATGGACAAATTATTTTTAGTTACTGAAGAACCAACTCAGTCATACACCTAATGGTTTATACATCTAATAAAATACTGTTTGATGCACCTTTACAATCCCAAGGAACTAGTTCATTGGAAATGTATGACACTGAACAAAATGTCAAAACAGACGTTCAGTACTTTAGTATCAATTCGCCATTTCCATAAATACTTCAAAGGGTGGGAGACAATACACTTATTTGCAGAGCATCCCAACTTTAGAGTATCCACAAACACTCTGGAGGGCAGGATGATAAGGCAAAGTGATCTTGCCAGAACAGCAAGCTCCTCTGACAGGGGTAGGATGCAATTCAGGAAGGACAAATGTAAATCACCACCCTAGTGTATGAATAACCAGCTACCTACGTGCAAGACAGAGAGCAAATGAGTGTGCAGCAGTCCTTCGGAAGAGGATCAAGGGGTTAAAAGCAACTTTATACTGCTGTGTGAGAAAGCAAACATGCTGGGCTGGATATATGGCAGTGCATGTGCAAGGAACACGCTGACACCTCTCTAATTAATGTGCTCTGCTTTAGCAAGAGTCCAGCTGGAGTACCATGCCCAGGTCTGGGTGCTGTACTTTGAGATTAAAGGGGGTAGAAGTTAGAGGAGAGCAGTGACAACAGTCAGAGGTCCAAAAGCATCGCCTGTGTGGCAGATGAAAGAACTGAGGTTCCAGCAATGGCTGTGGGGAAATATGATGATTTTCAAATACACAAAAGGTTTTTCCAGAGAGGAAATACTATTCCCTGTCTGCAGCATAGGGACAAGAAGGAACAGATTCAGACTTTAGCAAAAAGAAGGTTTTCTGAGTTGGCAGCACTGCCCGGCACACAACTAAGACAAACTTTCTGCCTGTCCAGTGGTGGCCTGGAACGGATGGCATGCAGCCCCACTGGAGCATCGCTGCACCCAGCAACCGCCCAGGCTTCTACTTTTGCTAATGTCTGCCACTCCAAAATGCCATTATAGAAGTGAAGTGATACCCTCTGCAAGGCGTGTACCTCAAACACAGTCACCTGAATATCCCCAGCTGGGCACCGTGCGTCCCAGGACCCAGAGGGCCCGAGGGAAGGGCTCAGCTCAGGACCATCAGCCCTGGCCCCACCACGTGTCCCTCCCCAGGGCTCTACAGAGGGGAACAGGGCCCAGTCCAAGGCAGAGCAAACCAGGGAGCGGGAAGGGGCACATAATACAACCAGCCAGAGCCAAGCCAGAACGTGCTCTATTTATTTAGTTGTATGCAGTAGTGCAATGCTTGTAGCATGCTGTAAATTCCCATAATCAACAGGAAGAGATGATCAGTATCTCAAGTGCTAGAAAGCATGGATAACATACATGGGCAAACACTTTGATCCCGACTACTTACATCACAGAGTAATGGGCTGAAATAAAAGTGGTTCCTGCTGATGACTAACTAACGACCATAAATTAGAAGTAAGACATGGCAAGTCTAAAGCACAGCAGAGGTTCAGAGTGCAGCAGTGGGGCACAAGGGTGGCAGGAAAAATGAACTGGAAAGATATTATGATTCCAACAGCCACCGGAGCGCAAGGGAGTTTTCCTCAACGTCATCAGAGATAAGCTTGCTATTGAGAAGTGGAGACGCAAAGTGCTGGGCAGAGCTGCAAAGGCAAGGGAGATGTGAGGAGAGTCAGCATGGCTGAGCAGAAAATGTCAGACAAGAGGGAACGAGCATGTCAAGGGGATGCCACACTGCCCTGCCAAAGCACCAGAAAGTAATGTGTGTTCCCAATTATAAGTGAGCTACAAGCATACTCTGAAGTCTGTTTTCTCCCTCAGAAAAATCCAGTAATGGGAAAATAAATGGGATGAGGTCCTTGGATGAAGATGGCTTAACACTGTACTTCTCACCCAACCGTTGTCCCACTCCGCTGTGGCAGCCAGTGGACAGGTTTCCCTTTACATGTCTCCCCAGCCCTGGGCTGAAACCAGGGGTTTCTCTGATTCCCAGGGTGGGTTGCTGCTTTGGCCCCCCTGGGAGAGTGTCTGCAGGATGGTGTGACGTGGGATGGGAGCTCCAGAGCCCCCATGAAGCCCCCACTAGCGGGGCTGGTCCAGGGCTGGAACAAGGTGAAAGTGCCATTCCGGTGGAAGAGCCCTGGAGCAGTGACCTAGGCTGCCTAAAAGACGCAGGGAAAGAGGGAAATTACCAACAAAGAAGCTGCAGTCCTGAATGAGGATCTGCAGGAAAAGGCAAAGATGTTCAAAAGGAGGGTGAGTGAGACACAACTTCAACAGGAGAAATAATAAGGGAGGAAATAAAGGAGGGAAGGGGCTGAGTGGGAAGAGAAAATCCTATGCCTGCATGTGAGGGGAACGGGTTATGAAGAAAACTGCCCCTGGGTGAAAAGGGAGCAGCCTAGACAAAGCCAATGTGGTGGGAAAATGAAGGAGAAGGGAGCTGGCACACCAGAATGAGAAAAGGAAGAAGGAAAGGGGGCAGTTCACAAAACTCCTAATTTCAGTGCAAGTGAGAGGAGAGCTGGTCTTGCTAAGAGCTCAGGGGCTATATTTTGACAGAACCAGAGAACCCCACAACTCCTTACATGCCATTCTCCATCCTACAAAAAATGGGGAAAAATCAGGGTTATGGTAATTACACAATATTTTATTTTTCAAGGTTTGATCCAATGTATTCTCTAAACCAGTGACATGGATCTGCAAAGAGGCTGATTTTACACAGCAAGGAACTATTGGCTAGAGCTACGAAGAGTACAATTACGCTAATAAGATCAAATATGACTTTTCAGTATAATCCACATTTCTGAAATTATTTCTATCAGAGCTTTGCCCAGTCTAAATCAGCCAAGGCAAGTGTATGAAGTGACTTTCCATGAAAAATATTATCTACATTTAGCTGAGGTTAACAATTTCCCCAAAGTTTACATGAGAATCTGCATGCCATTTACAATTGATTAACTATTATTTGGCAGACTATTTGTGCAATGAATTGCTGACATTTTGAAAAGAGCTATTTGATGATTTAACATAGACTTAAAATGTGACCTTTGATTTATACAAAAATGCATATAAAGTAGGTAAAATGAGGTGTTGAACTTACTGCATAAGTCTTGTCTGATAGCTATGCATCCTTTCTGTTTCTGCTTTCCTCACCTCTGACGTTCTCTGCAGGAAGATTTTGGTGGATTTTTCAGGTACAGATTTGTGCATCATCCATTCCGCAGTGCTATTTCAAAATGTTAATAAAAGATGGTGCTGATCCAGAGCCAAAGCAGCAGCAAGATGTGTCGTTCTTAATATTAATACATGATCAATGTTTGTTCAACTTAGCCAGAGTGTTGGGTTTTTTGTTATTAAATGACTGGACTTCTACATTTATTTAAGAAATCTATCGCCTCTGTAGGTAGCAACTTACCACGGTAGTTAATGTCAAATATTGTTTTTCATTTGAAACTAGAAAAAAGGAAGTGAGGGTTTTTGAGGTTAACTTTAGCCCCTGAGATGAAAAAGCAGATGGGGACAATCTATTCTGAAGGGCCTGCCAGACTGACTTGCAGCTATACCATCTGAAGAAATATTGTAACATATAGCACTGGTGGAAAGGAGAGAAACTTTTGCTGTGCATGCATACAAGAATGTGTGTGGATTTGTTCTTCTACGTTTGGCTTTATGCTTATTGACCCAAGCCTGTTATCCCTACTTCAGTGGTTCCATGTACTTCCACGTGATCCCAAGCAGAAATATGCATTTCCTATCTATGAAGCATTTCTGCATGCTAAGACTCTGTTTCTCTCTCTGGTGTGCAAGAGCTTAAATTTCTGCTCTTGGTGAAACATCTGTCCGAGTTTCCTCATGCAACTGCTGTACACCTGCTTTTATTCTGGTGCTTTTTGAATTGTTGTGATCTTTAAAAAAATATAGTAGACTAATGTATCAACAGCAACATGGTAGTTAAACCCCCATGCATGGGGATTTTCCCTTCAAATCTGACCTTTCCAGTGTTATTCAAAAAAGAACATAATAATGGAATATATATATATGCAGGATCTTTTCTGCTCTTTCTAGACATATTGCAATGCTATATAGGGAGACCAGAAAATTGAACTGGAAGGAGTCTTGAGAGGTCACTTAGTTCCCCTGCACCAAAGCAGAGCTGCAGATATCCACGTATTCCTGACAGATGCTGATCTTTAATTCCTCCAATCCAAGAGAATCCTAAACATCTCAGGGTGGTCCCCTTCTGGGGAAGAAGTGGGAACATTAGTGGTTACCTAAGGGTTTTCCTTAGGATATAAGAACAAGAAAGAAATTGTGACTTTTTTTTGTTGCTGTTGGTTAGATCAATAGCAGATGAAGGAGAAGAAATAGGGTGCCTGGGTCAGAAAACTAATCCCATAAACTAAAGAAAGTCCATGGGAACAGAAGAAGATAACATCAACCTCAATCTGCTTATGAAAAGCAATATATGGAGGCAACGGCATCCTGGCTTGTATTAGAAATAGTGTGACCAGTAGGACCAGGGAAGTCATCCTTCCCCGTACTCGGCACTGGTGAGGCCGCACCTCGAGTACTGTGTTCAGTTTTGGGCCCCTCAGTACAAGAAGGACATCGAGTTGCTGGAGCATGTCCAGAGAAGGGCAATGAAGCTGGTGAAGGGTCTGGAGAGCAAGTCTTATGAGGAGTGGCTGAGGGACCTGGGGTTGTTTAGCCTGGAGAAGAGGAAGCTGAGGGGAGACCTTATCACCCTCTACAACTACCTGAAAGGAGGTTGTAGCGAGGTGGGTGTTGGTCCCTTCTCCCAAGTAGCAAGTGATAGGATGAGAGGCAATGGCCTCAAGTTGTGCTGGGGGAGGTTTAGATTGGATATTAGGAAAAAATTCTTTACGGAGAGGGTTGTCAAGTATTGGAACAGGCTGCCCAGGGAAGTGGTGGAGTCCCCATCCCTGGAGGTATTTAAAAGACGGGTAGACGAGGTGCTTAGGGACATAGTTTAGTAGTGGACAGGTACAGTTGGACTTGATGATCTTAAAGGTCTTTTCCAACCAAATGATTCTGTGATTCTGTGAACTATCTCCACTTTCCCAATGAAGGCATTTCAGCCTTCATTTTGATTGCAAAACATATTGCAGCTTCAAGGCCAGACAGTTTTTGAACTGTTACAAGCCAAGAATTCTTCACCTTTACTCAAATCCTGCCCATCCCATCTCTAACTCCACATACCAAATTGATACAGTTGGACTTGATGATCTTGAAGGTCTTTTCCAACCAAAAGATTCTGTGATTCTGTGATCTTTGAGATTTTCACTCTAGAGCAACTGAGGAAATCAAACAAGTCTGCAATGCTGTTATACAGAAACAAAAGTCGAGGTTTCGAAGAAGTTTTTTTTCACTAATATAAACAGGTGAGACAAAACTTGATTTTGCAACTCAACAAATGACCCAAGAAGGACCCTAAAATAGCCAATGAGTCACTGTGGATTTCTACTGTTAGGTGAAAGTCTCAGAGGTAATAATTATTGATAGGCATGTGGTTTCCCGTAAACTCTCAGAGGCTGAAAAACTGGTCTACAAATTTCATGGAAGAGAGATTCCTCCTGAGATTTTCTGTCTTATTTTGGCTAGATCAGAAAGACCGTGATTGATAACAACCTCTTAGAAATTTGGTACTTTGAACCTGAAGACTGCTCCAACTTAGGTAGAAGCATGAATTTACAACTTTTTATTAAGATAGGTATGCAGTAAAAAAAACTTTCTCAAAGAGAATTAAAATGCAGTTGTCACTCATATCAGATTTTTAAGCACTTATCATTTACTACTGCATTGAAACGGAACTGCCCAGTACCCAGTCTTAATCATAGTATAAGACTACCAAAGGCTTCAGCTGAAGTCAGGTCAGATTATGCTAAGCACTGCTCATGAGTAAAATATAGAACCAAAGTAAGCAGATGAAACTTCCCATCCACTTAAAATAGAAACTGCAAGTGAAAGCAGGGAGAAATCTATTACTGTTAATTTACACAGAGTAACCCATTTCAGAGGTGTTAAGCAATTTGATCAAGGTCACATAAGACAACTGTGGCAGAGCCAAGAACCAAAGTTAAGAATAGCAAAGTCTCATAGGAGTTTCTGAGCTCATTTGTCTTCTCTTCATTTAAATCCTTAAATAATAAAGACAAAAGCATAACTAACGTGCCCAAAGATAATAGATACATGTTAAAGTCTGTATCTATAGGCTTTATATCATACAGACAGGCATGGTTATACTGCATCTGTCGATGAAGCCTTCTAGTTTAGATTGATGCTTCTTTAAACAATTAGATGAGCAGCACGTCTGAAAAAAAGTATATTGTCACTCTTATTGACACTAAGCAGTACTCTCTTCTTCAAGAGTGATGGAGTACATGAATCCCTCCTAAAGAGCATCGTACCAGTTAGCAGACCTCCTTAATTAAAATTATAAAGTACCCATTCAACAAGACAGACTATATACACAAAACCAGAGCAAGGATGCTCACAGACCGATGCGCCTGATACATGAATCCACTGCCCCTGCCAGGAAGGAAGATGAGTGATGGCAGCATGCATGTGTGCATGTGTGCACGCAGCATGAAGACGTGCCCCCCCAGAGCAGTCACAACAGCACGGGGCTTTGCTCTGCAGCAGGGACAGCCTGAGGCTCCCACATGCCAGGGTCAGCTCTGCAGCAGCGAGGGACTAGGGGAGACTACTGGCACTTGAACAGACTAGCTACTTTGAGGAAGAAATTTAATGTGTGCTCTATGTAATGTAATTGTTATTTCACCTACTAATAAAAGAACAGACCCCAGAAGAAAGGTGAGTTAAGATACTACCCCAAAATGTGCATGATCTATGCTGGAACATGGCAATGAGTCAGCTGTGAGACGCATGGTCATTATGCACGTACGTGGCTCTAAACTTGCATGTGCTTCTCTTTCACTCCCTACTGCTACTATTGTAGCAGCATTAGCTTAGCTCTTAAAACCAGCTTTTTCGATTAAATATTTTTCCAGCTGTTACAAAAAAAAAAATTCAAAGAAATTTCGCTTTAGAATGTCCTTTCTTTCTTTCTTCCAAGCTTTTCCCTTGTGCCAACACCTTTCCTGAGGATGGAGAATTTTTTAAGAGATGTAGGTAGGAGAGAGGTGGGAGGGGAAGAGAACTTTTCTAAAAACTGTGGAGAATGTGTAGGCATCATTCATCTTGCTGTAGTTGAAAGGTATGACAGAGGTGAAGGGAAAGATGAGGGAAGGCAGAAAATAGAAGAAAAAGAAATCTAAGCTGTTTTTTTAAAAAAACAACTAAGTAACTATGAAACTCAGTAGGTTCTTGTAAGACAAAAGAATTTGGTTCCTTTAGAGGCAGCTCTACCCCTGTGATTTCAGAGAATATTACAGCTCGGCACTGTCAGTCCTTAGCCCCTCCGTGCTCTACAAGTGATAACTCCTTCCTCCTCCTCCTTCTCTTTCCTTAACCACCCTTCCTGGTACTAAAATTCTCCCTTACTCCTTACTTCTTACCTTCTCTCTCAAACAGCCTGATCATCAACACGGTGAGTTAAACTCAGAGCAATTGCCCCCAGTTTGCATTTCACTGTGAAACTGGTTGTTTCATTTCAGCAAAGGACAGTGTGTGCATCAGAAAACATTTTCACTTTTCCCACCTGTAACAGTTTGTCTAATAAAAGACATTATCTCTGTTCCCAAGCCCCACCTGGCTAATATTCTTAGCTCATGATAGCCAGAACAACAACTCTCCTCCCCTCCTCCCAAACACATTAACAGGGAGTCCTTTATGTTAAAATTGAGCAGCACTTGAGAAAACACTTCACCATTTGGGGGGTGTCTCCTGTTTATGGGTACAAAGATGGTGGGAAAAGACAGATTTGATCACGTTACTCTGTGACTGAAGCTCTGCTTCAAGTATTAGACGGTAGTATCTCTCTTTAAGACCCATCTGTCAACATTGTTCATATGACACTGCTCACCCTAACATCTGAAGCCTTTTAATGGATCACTCCTCATTTTCCTGTGTAGAGCTTCGTCATCAAAAATGCACTTTGGGTTCAAATAAATTTTTCTCTAACTTTGGTAAAGATAAGAAAGGGAATTTCAAAAAGTAAGGACATCTAGGCACCTTCCAAATTATTTTTTGCTTTGTTTTTAAGGTGATTTAAGAAAGGCAGCTGCATTGACTTTTGTAAAGGGGCACAAAATATTTTGCTTCGTACATGTGAAAAGGCAAAGGCAACGTAAAATTTTACATAGCAAAGGCAATGTAAAATGCTTTGCCCAACCTCAAAGCCCCATGCAAAAAAATGGATTTTTGCCATCCAGCGAAGAGGACAACATTTTTCCAGTGGAAAAATCCAATGTTCCTGGCTCTGGCTTGAGAACAAACTCTGCTTACCGAAGGCTACGGAACAGCCCAGAGGTCTTGGAGAGAGGCTGCCGCCTGCTGCTTTAGCTTACTTTGCAAAATATACTTTTTCCCAGAAAAGCTCCCCTTAAGTGCTGCTCACCCCTCAACTGCAACATGCAAAGCAGTGGCTTTTGTGCTGCTCCCTGTTGGTGACAGAGCCCAGGTTCACCCTATATGGATCCATGCCCGGAATCTCAACTGTATTTGTAAAAACAGGAAGATCCCAGCTGACAATCTGAACATTTGATTTTATGTTTTTGCGGGGATCTCAGGACTACAGGAAGTTGATTACTTTCCTTGAACTGTTTTTCCTCCATGTTTTCAGCATCCCTCCTCTTCCCCATCTTCCTTGTGGCTTTATGTCTGTGAACAATAGCATGGTTAGAAGTAGCATTTCATCTCATAAAATGTGGAGAGTTCTTTTTGTGAGAAGATTGCACATATGGTATATGACACAGTCTAAAGATTCATCAGCCCCTGCTCTGCTGGTAGCTAGCAAAAGAAAAATCTTCCTAAAAGTAACAAAACTGGTAGGGAGCTCAGGATCTGGCCTTGGGAGAAGCCATTCCAAGATCCTGGGGAAAAATGAGTTTTAACATGCTCACTAAGTTTTGGTATCTGACCACAAATCTTAAGAAGCTGTGTCTTAGAGAGAGAAAAATGCATCAAAAACCACAGTGGAGACAAGAGAGTAGGAGAGCTTGTGAAAGTCACATACAGAGCTGCCAAATTAAATGTCATACCAATATATGTTACTTGGGGAAATTACTACACATTGTTCTACTATTCTGTCACTAAGAAAAGCACCCAGAGGTGATGCTGATGACAAAGCTTCCAGCAACACCTGCAGCTCCCGAGCCCTGGGGCAGCAGCAGCAGCAGGAGGGCTCTGCTGGTGCCAGCACCAGGCAGCTGCTTACACACCTCCCGCCTGTCACCCCCACTCCAGGGTGAGCACAGGGGTACCCCCAGGACACCCCCGGAGATGCACATCAGGATTTCCTACTCCTGAAACATGTGTGGATGTCCAGGGTGATGGGCACATCACCAAGTCAGTATTGGGCGGGAAGGGCCAGCATTGCCCCACTGCCGCACAGCTGGATTGTGCCCCATGTTGTTTGTGACACTGGGCAAGTCATGGCTTCTTCCTGTGACATGTGATGGCAATGATCATCTGTTTTTGGTGTTCTCTGTGCTTTCTCTCCATTTAAATTTTGTGTTTTTAAGAAAAAGAATTTCTCTCCCGTGGTGACTGTTTATGGCTTCTGGGGATAAAGTGGGGACTGGGAACCTTCTACCCAAGAAAGACATAGACATCAAATGTCAGCATAGGGTCCCGAGTAAGACAGCACAGGCAATAAATCTTCCAGATTTAGTCTATAGCTAGTAAAGCAGTGCTGTGTTTAAGTAAAATACAAAATATCCACATATTTAGCAGTCATTTAGGAATACAGAAGCTGTTCTAGACTCCGTAATTCAGTACAGCACCGGGAGGGACCTGAGCCAGCTCCCAGGCAGCCTGGCCCCACAGCACCGTACAGCACTGTGACAGCTATGGGTTGCTGCACTGTGGCCGTTCAGCAAGGTAGAAATGCCCTCAGCATGTTTTCATGACAGAGAATGAGTCTGGATAAGCATTACAGCACAATTAGAGATATCTTGTTCAGACAAATTGATTTCGGTGCCCATATTCCTCAGCTCTTCAGTCCTGCCAAGTCAAGTCAGATAGAAAAAAACAAGTGAAACAGACTGCAAGCTTGTAAGCAGACATAGCCATTGCCTTCGTTCCTAAAAAGGAACAAACCCACCTTTGAAAATTCATTTTTTTAAGAAGTTAACAAAAAGTAGCATTGCAAAGCCCTATACGTAGAGATGATTCATCTATGACTTGTCTTAACTACTAAACCCTCCAATACAGCGCATCTGAGATGTTTCCAGCACTAGCCCTGTCCCGGCAATGCTCTCGGGCACACACTTGTCGTGGAGGGCAGCCCCACTGCCAAGCTCCAGCAGAGACCTCCCCACCCCAGAGCCTCTGTGGGGCCGTGGCCCCATCAGAGCTGGCTCCCCTTCACCGGTGCTTACACCAGGCTGATCCTACCTGCCCGGGGCAGAAATGCACTGCTGTTACCATGCGTAAGCTGATGTAGCTTTGGATTTACACTGACAAATGCACTGTGTCTGGAGGTGCTTTTCAGGCTAGGACTGCAGTTTCAGCCCGGCTTTCAGCCTGGCCATAAGCAGGCTTTGGGGCCCACAGGAGGCAGGATTAGCATATGTGATCGGACAAGACTGCCAGCAGCACTTTGGGCAGCCTGAAAAGGAAAGTCTATTGATTTGCTGTAGGGGAAAACATAGTGCAGTGTCCTAGACCATTATAATCCATTCTGTCTTTGCCGAGGTTTTCAACCTTCCTCTCTGTCTCTCGCTCTTTTTTTTTTTCTTTTCCTTCTTTTTTTTTCCTTTAAGCAGGAGTGTCTTTATTCTAGGCACTGGTCTGAACTGTACCCCCAGGATTTGTGTCCCAGGTCTGTACTATTTAGGGAGGGGAGGAAACTGCAAACCTAGTCCATTGTACTCCTCCTGACCAAGAAAGGGCAGATATTAGGATATCTTGTACCCGAAACATCTATTAACTAACCACTTCATTCCACACGTGCAAAGTGAAATCAGGTATTTCTTACATTAAATGATATCAAAATCAAGATGGTTCTGGAGAAATTATTACAAAACATTTAGGGACCAGCTTTAAAAGTGCTCCAATGGCACTTCTGCAAAGTAAATTCTTTGTTATTCAAGATATTACACGTACCTTGTACTGAACAAAGGCATCAGAAATCAAAGTGATCACTCTACATCTGTGTTCCCTGTATTTTGCTGGTCATGAACTTATTTTGCTTATGTTTTCTCAGAGGCTTAAGAAGAAAGGAAAAAACGGAAAATAAAGAGCTGAAAAATGCAGATGTGATCTTGATAAAATATTATAAGAAATGCACAAAATCTTCTTTTCCCATCACATATGTTTTCAGTTTGGGATTAACGTTTCACTTCCAATTTGAACTGCACCTTTCTTTCAAAATAATAATTAAAATATTAAGAAAGGTCATCAGAAAAATAGATTTTAAGGCAGCTTTTATTTACAAATGTAGTAGTAGTTATAAGAACCTGACTATTCCCAGTTAAAAGACTTTACACTACAGCATATTACTGACATTTATCTAGCTATAAACAAACACCCACTGAAGAGCAGCATGTTATGGTTAATTAAACAACAACAGCCGGGTGGGGGAGGGAGGAGGAAATAATAGTCATTTAGTTTAACTGGAAAAACGTGAAGAGACTTGTAATGCAGCTACAAATTCAGTGAGTCAAAAATACAAGCCTGTCCTGGTTTCAGCTGAGTTAGAGTTACTTTTCTTCCTAGTAGCTGGCATAGTGCTGTGTTTTGGATTTAGCATGAGAAGAATGCTGATAACACACTGATGTTTTAGTTGTTGCTAAGTAATGCTTAGACTAGTCAAGGACTTTCTTTTTCAGCTTCCCATGCTCTGCCAGGTGCACAAGAAGTTGGGAGGGGGCACAGCCCAAGATAGTTGATCCAAATCGACCAAAGGGCTATTCCATACCATATGACGTCATGCTCAGTATATAAACCGAGGGGAGTTAGCCGGGGGGCAGCGATCGCTGCTCGGGGACTGGCTGGGTGTCGGTCGGCGGGTGGTGAGCAGTTGCATCACTTGTTTTCTTTTCCCTGGGTTTTGTTTGTCTCTCTCGTTCTCCTTTTCATTACAATTATTATTATTATTATTATCATTATTATTATTACTATTATTATTATTTTATTTCAATTATTAAACTGTTCTTATCTCAACCCGTGGGTTTTCTTACTCTTGCCCTTCCGATTCTCTCCCCCATCCCACCGGGGAGGGGGAGGGTGAGCGAGCGGCTGCGTGGTGCTTAGTTGCCGACTGGGGCTAAACCACGACAAAGCCTCTAAAGTTAGTGCTCTAAGTACTACAAATAGGAAACAACGTCAGCATCCCAGGGCACAGACTCAGCTAATTGATCAGTCATCTTTCGTTAGTGGTACCAGACAAAGATTTGTAGCATCTGTAATTTTGAGAGAAGATAAAATGAATATATCTAATCAATATTGGTCTTTCCACTGAAGCTCTCCCATTTCTTTTTCTTCCAAATGCTGCAGGGTGGGCTCCCGTGTCCACCATGCCATGCCTTTCTGCCCAAAAAGGGAGATGCAGCCTTATTGCAAAGTCGCCAGTAGCCTGGGAGGGGAGCGCTCAGCCTCGCTCAGGGATGTGTGATTTAAGTTCACGTTCAAAGTCACTCCCAGGTACTGGTAGGGACACGGCTGTTGCCCGGGACTCCTGCTCAACTTCCAGCTCTCCTGCCACACAGTCAGCAAGGTCTCATTTCTGTAGGGGCTCAGCACCCATCCGTGGATGGGCTGCAGTCTGGAGCCCCTGCAGTGATGGGGTATTTGGGTGGCATAAACCTGCGGTCCACGTGCAATCTGCTGGGTGCCTTCAGCATTGGGCTTCCTGCGGGGGCCACTTCCCGGCAGAATTTGAGATAGCATCACGGGACTGCTTGGCAAGCCCCAGGCTCAGGGGATGCTGAGGCTGGTAGCTCTTTTTTTTTCAACTTCAGCCAGCTCTGATGTAGAAGGGCAAAACCAGCCAGAAACACACATATTTGTGGGGTGGAAAAAATGCTCCTACCCTGCATTTATTCTAAGCTCATCTCTGCCCTTCTTTTTAAATGACACATTGAAGATACATTATATAGCAATTTAATAATAACTCTTCATTCCTAAAGTAAGCAAGTATAATTTATCAGCCTTTTAGACACCAGTAAATAGAGGCAGAGGGTGAACATAGCCCAATGCTGAAAAATCAGCCCAGGTTGCCCTGCCTGGATTATGCCTAACCATTGTAGGACAACTGTACCTGAGACAAGATGCCTTAGCAGTCACCTCATCTCTTTTTTTTTGACCTTGCCTCTAAATCAGGCAGCGAGAGAGAGGAGCAGCAGTGCAGACAGGAAGGCAGAGACTGACACCTTATGCCCATGGAACCCAACCAGCTCTACACCCACTGCTGGCCCGCAGAGGGATGGCCTCCACTGCCATCTCTGGAGCTCAGCAAAGCTCTCAGAGCATCATGGCAGGGAAACCTGGGAGAACTGTGGTCCTACTTCCCACCCAAAGCAAGGCCAGCTCTGGGATCACACCAGGCTGCTCAGGGCTTTGCTCAGTTGGGTCTTGGAACCCCCTCCAAGGATGAAGGTTGCACTCGTGAGTTGGACTGGGATGGTGCTGGGCACTGGTCTTAAAGAGGTTTTCAGCACAGATGCCCAGTGAATCAGTCCAAGCTTTAAAGATGAAAAACATTAACTGGGAACCAGGGATGGTAGCTCTGGGTGACAAGGGACCTAGATTGTAACCCTATCCTTGCCAAAAGCTCCCTGCATGGGAGCAAGGGTTATGGGTTTTGGGTGCATCAGATGCTCCCTCTAGAAAAGATGAATAGTCCCTCTGAAGTGACCATTTAAACTTCTCTACTTCAGCTATTAATGGGTGTAAGAAGTTCTTAGATTTCACAATGAAAGGTGCCACAGATGAGATGAAAGGTTTTTCTCCTGTGATAATCAAGGAAAAATATTGCATCTGAGCATTTCTATCTTCAGAGTCCCGTGTTAGACTGTAGCCAGCATGCATTTCATTTGTAGTTTTATGGAAAAATGTATATTTTAGCACTTTTTCCAAAACTCGTTAGCTCAATAAATTTTAATCCATTTTCTGTCTTCCCCCAGGGTGAACAGAGAAGGAAAACATAGATAAAGGGAAGAAATGTAAGCAATATCTGCAGATGACATCTTCCAGCAGTAGCACTTCTAGCATCTGATAACCTCCCACTGACAGTCTTTCTTGTGGTAAAGGCTGTAACAAACTGTTGCTGGGCAGAAGGAAAATGCCAAATGCATCATAAAAGTCATAGCAAATGTATACCTCAAAATGCTTGAGGATTTATTGCAAGTGTGTATTGCAGTATTTTGAACTCCCTAGGTCTTTTATTAACAAAAATTAAGTGGAGTCATATTTATAAGACAAAATATATGCTTTTATGTATAACTTCTTCAATTATTCTTTTGCCATCAATGTACCAGAAAGAGTAGTTACATACTCAATTACCTAAAACAGTCTATCCAGGCTCAAATGCTCAGCACTGTGCTGCCAGGTAAGGAAAAGAACTTCAGACTCCTCTTCCCAAAGGCATAATAAATAACAAAAAGCTGCTTTGTCCTGTATCTTTTTTTCTTAAGAAAAATGAAAGATTTTTATGCTTTGTTCCTGCTTGTGAAGCTGTGCCACAGCTTGTATAGTAAAGACCAATATTCAATAACTAGGACTTTTAATTTGTGCTAGTAATTTTTGGTCTGTGGTACACGATATACCTCTAATAATAAAGTAGCAAGCCAGTGCAACGTGGTGGGTAGTGTATTCAGAATACAAATAAACTGGCAGTCTTTTGAAAAAGAGTAAATAAGAGACCTCTAGTGCCCAACAAGATCGAGGACTCTAATGCACTTGAAAGAACTAGCAGAATGCAACAGCTGAATTGTATGTATCGTGCAATTATTAAAATAATTCAATACAAAGAAAAGCTTAATTCTAATATGTTTTTCTAACATTAAAGATATACTAATAAGAACTACACTTGTAAACTGCCTTTTGAAAAAGGAATTCAAGACCTTTTCTTTCATCACTCAACTGGCCCACTGTGACCAACCCCACAGTGGAGGAGAGCTCAGAGGAGAAGGGGGAAAAAACCAAACCACCAACCAAAAAACCCCAAGCTCAACAATTAGCTCAGGGAATAATGTATCATAAAGAAGGCTAAACTTATCTCAACACCAGGGAGACTGGAGGGCAACCTTGGTTGTAGATAAGACAACTGCACCAGTGAGTCATTAGGTTCCCTGAGACAATTAACAAAGAGCAATGACTTCCTCAGCCAGCCAGTCCAGCGAGGGGCAGGGAGCGTGTACGTGGCTCAGACCAACATAAAGTATAAAAACCAGACGGCTAATAAATCAAATTTTGAAGAGAACAATGATTGAGCTTGCTTCAACCCATGTGTTCCTTCCCGGCATCTGGGGATGTCCATTGTGGTGATGGTGAGCATATAGAGACTGGTAATGGGAACTGTGTTTGTATTGTGATTCAACTGTATATTGTAATTGTTACGTTATGCTTCGTTGTGATTTCAGTACGTTGCTGTATCACCCTGCTAAACTAAAATCCCATATAACACCAAATAAACCAAATAAGTAATTAAGTAAATTTGGTAATAAATAAAATTTGATAATAAGTAGATTTTATATAAAACCCTTTCATGTGAAATATCTAAAAGAACCTGGGCAGAGAGTATTTGACTCTGACACCCACTGGCCAAGTTTCTTCTGCAGATGTGTAAGCTGTAAGTTTTGTGTCTTCATAGTCCATATTGTAGATGAAACTTTGTGATAACCCAATGCAGCACATAATGCTCACACATACGGATTTCAAAACAACATGCCAATTACTATCAGAAGCATCAAGATGTATGAATGAAGAGAGTGATATAAATTATTTCTGAATAGACATTATAACTATGATCCTACTTTTTTTTTTTTAATTCAAATGAATTAATTTACTTTATTCTTAAGTTCAAACACACAGGAGTCCATGGATCACACTGCAGCGCTTTTTCTGCCTTAGAAATACTCAGGATGAAACTGAGCCTCCAGCTACCCCTCAGCACTGAGCATCAACTGACACAGCCTCATGGTACCACTCATGGTTATGCCTTAGCCTTAGCCTTAGCAACATCTCCTCTCTTTTTAAATAATCAGACAAAACAACATTGTTAATTGTGAGAAAGCAATGTCATGATAAAGTTCCTACACACAATGTGGCATGTCTACACCAGAAACAGTAAGAACGTAAGAGCAGCTACACAGGGTCAGACCAAGAGCCCATATAACATATTGTCTCCAACAGCGGCCGTAAGCGGATGCCAGGGGAGAAGAGTGCACAAACGTACATGACGCTTCTCCTAATACTTTCTCAATAAACTCCCTCCAATTACTTGAAGCCAGGAAACTTCCTAATCTACATGTGGTTGTACAGTAGACTTCCATAGGGCGTTACTTCTCGAAACACTTGTCCATGCTCTCTTTCAGCCTGTGTAACATTTTAGCACCTATACATATCATTCAAGCAAGAAGACCAAGCCGCCCATTAAGTGTTGTTTGTTTTGAACTTGGTCCCTCCTAGCTTCATTTGATGGCCCATGGAAAAGATGTTGAACAGTCTCTGACCTCCCCATGCTAGTCACAATCCTGTAGGACCTCTGTAACATCACCACGAGGCCTTCTGGACCACTACTCATGCAGGAACCATTCCCACTTTTGATCCTCACCAGCGAGGCTCAGGGATAACAAGTCAATTTGTGTTATTCTTTCTCAATTATCATGTTTTTCTCAATTGTAGCTTGTTTTCTCTGGTGCCCCTCAACAATTTACCTTAATCGTCAGATAATAAATTGAATGTCCTTGTCACAGTGGTGCTGAAAGGACATTTGTGGTGTGGAGTCTTAGTCCTAGCTTGAGACAGAAAGTAGGGTTAGGGTTATGGTTAGGGTTAGAATTCAGGTTAGGGTTAGGACAGAGCCAAAGAGATCCTAGAGGTGTGGTTGGAGTGGGGCTAGAACTGGGCAGGCCAAGTCACAGTGGTGACATTGATTGTTGAAGGACAACCAATACAGCTAAGCAGAGACATCCAGTGACTCCGCTCTCTGAAGAAACTGCAGGATTCCTCAGTCTCTACCTATTGATACAGTAAAGATTTTGCATCAGAAATAGAGAGATCATCTCAGAAGGTCTTGCTTGTTCTTAATTGTGATTCCTCAGCTGAGTAAGGATGGATAGCAAGGTACGGTCAGATCACTTTCCATGGATTATTCCACTACTTATTTTCATTACTAATCACTGAATTTTCCATGCAGACAAAACAGAAAAGGTGCAAAGAAACAGCCAGTGTCCTGCACCCTTTTTAGAAACCTTAGCAAATTCTGACATTGCTATGGCCTCTCAGTAAGACTGTTGGATCACTGGTTTCACTGTAGCCAGAGTTTCACCCCAACTGCATCCACGCTGAAACTTGCCAGCTGCGGGAGGCCTAAGGGACGTCCTGTGCAGATGTTGTCTCCCTTTGCAGATGAGAAAGGAGCCACCTCTTGCCTGGGGGAGCAAGGTGTCTATCGAAAATTCAGGCAGCTAGGAGTCACTGAATCTCTTGGAAAGTCTTGACCAACATATTCCTTCCCCACCTAAGGTACACAGTCTTGAGCTTTTAGCTTGGGTCCCCTTTCCCATGACAGTGCAGGACACTTCATCTCTTCCCTAGCATCAGTTTGTGTGCAACATATTCCTGTGCAAAATGTACACCACACCACACCTGCAGCCATCAGCTATCGTTGACACACTGCTGTTTGATACGCCACTCTCAGGTAGGACAGGCTGGTTTTTTCCACCCCCTGTTCTTAGGAACACAATTTCTTTGCCCTGAATGTGGACAGACAAGCTCCTCTGGACAAATGTCCCTGACAGGGACCCAGCAGCTCCCTGCCTGGTTTTGGGCCAGAAAACCGCAGGTCACTGTCAGGCTCCCCGGTGTATTCCAGTGCATCCCCCTTTCTCTCCTCCCCTCAGTGTGGTGGGCTGGCGGCAGGGCCTGCAGGCCAGTGGTCAGCACCCACAGCAAAGCAGGGCAGGGCATCTCAACCCTGCCTACATCGCCATGTTGCTCCACGCCAGCTACACCCAGGGAAGCCAACAGATGCCACGATATAAATCCTGCAACATCCTCAGTGGCTCCCACCGTCCACCTGAAGTGTAAACAGAAAATGAGGGCCAAAAAAACCCCACCCCAATCTGTGAATGCCATTTTTAGCAGGCAACTTTCCCTTCAGCAGGCCAAAGTGCCAGGAGTCCAGCAGTTGCTCTGGGAGTGAGGCACAGAGGTGTTTCTTCAGCGCTCACTGTTACAGCCATATTAGAGCATATTGAACTTGTCGTTGTGTTGTTGTGTATTGCATTGTGTTGCTGGTAACAGGCAGGACCTAATCCGAATAACAGTGTGATCTGGATCTTGCCAAAAGTTCAGAGTTTAACCTCACCCAGACTGATGTTCCAGCATTTGCTGATCTGCTTGTTTCAACTGCTACGTAAATTTTTATCTGTTCATGCTGCAACCATACAGGCCTGATAAAGAAAAGAATACATTTGAAATGACATGTCAAACAGATATAAAACTAAAAGCAAGGGCCCAAATGCTTGCAGGTGATTTGAGTCTATATGAAGACAGTATATCAGAGGCTTCGAACATAAGCATACCGTGTATCAAAAATGACTCTGAAATGATTGCTGAAAATGCTGGTGAGGTCAAGCAGCAGAGTAAAGAAGGCTACTAATGGTAAAAAGGCATCCTTCCAGAAATGGAAGCCACATCCAAACAAGGAAAATAGAGAGGAGCATTAACTTTAGCTAGTTAAATATAAAGCCACAATAAGAAAAAAACCTGCGGACAAATTTTTTTATATTTTTTCAGACTTTTCATATGTGGAAAATCAACCAGGCTGTAGAACCTGGAAATAAAATAGATGTAAGAAAAATACACAAGGAAGTTAACGCCGGAGCTGATCAATTCTCTACATCTGTTTTCACCATGGGGAAGAGTGGAGTTGACTGCTTTGGCTTCTAGCCATACAGTCAGCTTGAGAAGTTGCTAAATAGAAGCATCAGTAGAAGAGTTGTAAAATAAATAGATTAAAGAAGATAGTAACAATTCGTGAGGACAAGACAGTTTTTGTTCAGGTCTTAAGGATCTCAAACATTAATTCTTGAAGTAGTTAAGTGTGGTGCATCTCCTACCATCAGAGAAAAGGAAAGAGATTACAACCTCTGAAAAGAGCTACGGAAAGATGTAGGGAGCTGCAGTTTAGTAATTCTGCTGCCTGTAGAGATCAGGTTGGTTGAGATTATAACAGGGAAAGAATTAAAAGAAACTTTAGTGATACGATGAGAAGGGACAGTATGACCAGAGGAGGGAAGCTACAAACCTGTTAGAGTTCCTCAAAGGGGTCGCCAAGCATGTGGCTGTGAGTGAACCATATTTGGGTTTCTAAAATGGGTTTGTGTAACACTACCTGAACAAAGCTCTTTGTAAGAAATAGGTCCTCTTACAGATTAATATCAGGTTAAGAGATGGGAAATAAAAGGCAGGAATAAGTTAAGTTATTAGCCTTCACCATAAAGGAAGTTGCCACATGGGTCCCTTTACAGATGAGAGAGGAGCCACCTCTGTGTTCCAACACGCTCCTGAATTATCTGGAAAAGAAAGTGAACTATAGGATAAAGATTACTGATCATCATAATTCAGCACAGTAAAAAGATAAAATGGACTATGAAGAGTTGCAGAAGGAGACTGAGCAGCTGGATGGTAAAATAGGCAGATTAAATTCAATGTTGTTAAAGCACAGTGATGCATATAGGGAAATACAACCTTAATTAACCATACACACTAATGAGCTCTAAACTAGCTCTGCATCACTAAGGAAAAAAAATCCAGATTCATAGCGAATAGGTTTTTGGAAACAGCTCTGTGCTCAGTGTTGGTCAAAACAATGAACAGAAGGTTAGAAAAGATTAGGAATACAGAATAAAAAAGAAAGCATTCTTTACCAATATATAAACAAGGCATGCAGTTCTGATCACCATGTCTGAAAATGGATATACAGCAGAATTTAGGAGGTAAGGTGAAGAGAGATAAAATGGAAAATGTGAATAAGAAACCTGTTATTCTTCCTTTTTCATATTACCAACACTTAAGGGTATCAGAAGAATTGGTCAGGCAGAAGATGTAAAAGCAAAATAAGAGGAATGATTTTTTTGGGGGGTACTTAAACAGTGACACTTGCTAGCATGTCAAGTGTACATTTTGTGTAAAAAACAAAAGGAACACTAAACCATTAAAGAGAAAAATGCAAATGCAATCTTGGGCTCAGGAAGCTTGTAGCCTGCAGATCACTGGGAGGAAATAACAGGGGAAGGATGACCCTGTATTTGTCCAAAGTGATTTAGCCACTGTCAGAAAGCTCACACACAGCCAGATGGGCCCGTCTACAGTCAGTATCACTGTTCCTACATGCTACGTTTTGAAAAAGTCCACTAAACGGCAGGAAGAAATTCACACAAAATGGTAGGAGTCAACTGCATCCCAGCTTTACCAATGCATGAATAAATTTACCCAAAATCTGCCCAGTCTTTATCTGCTCACCCCTAAGATGAATTTGCCAATATAATTTTCAGGAGATGGAGTTTGTTGTGAATACTTTACCTGCCATGACTGTTGTGGGTTGGAAATTACATCCTCCCATTTCCATTTCTGTCTGCAACTTGAACACCAGTAAGTGAAACCATGAACAAGGGAAATTCAGAGATAAAATAACTGCAAGTCTGCCAGGAGCAGGATGCCAAGAAATTTGTAAGCAATAACTGTTTTCCCTCCTTCATGATTCTCCTTGTTCTTCTGCATTCATTTTTCCCCATCTTTACTCAAAAGGCACATATTAAGTTGTTTCAGAAAACCTCGCTAATTTGAATTTTATTTGCTGAATGAAAGCATTTTCAGGTTGTATGCAGTATGTCCAAAACAAATGAGATCAGTAGGCAGTTTCCAAGAAGATGGTGGAAAACTATTAGAAGGAAAAAAATGCAACTTTTTTCAAAGCCCAGGAATTTACCCCTTGTCTTCCACCATCCTGAAGAATATTTCTGAAAGATACTAGGTACTGACAACAGCATAGTATGTTCACATAACTTGTATAGCAGTATTTTTCAATGTCCCTTAATAAAGGCAACAAGTGTGTGATCACAAGATACAGAGCAGACAGGGAAGAGTCCTTATTAATATACAAATGAAGATACTATATTTCAATAAGGAACACAAATTTTAATTTTCCTTTTTCAAAAAAAGATGTAATTTAGCATATAATTTTGATGTTTTGGATAAGACATTCTGCACAGGTATAAAGGAAAGTTAAAATGTGGGTTCAAAAAGCTGCATTGTTGTTCTTAACTCTTACAAAAACCAGTAAGTCTTAAGATGAAAATTTTGAAATAGATCACTTGGCACACTATCTTACAAGGGAGAATAACTTCAAATTAAAACTTTAATTAGTACGGCATTTAGTAACGTTATTAAGTTATCTTTTGTGGTTGCAATCCTGGAAAGCGTAATCTTAATGTAGCTGAGACATCCCAAATTCTATAAATAAAAAATGGAAATGACCCAATTTATTATACTGAAAACCAGGGGAACATTTACTTTAATGCATTACAGCATGAGCTTTAAATAACATTTATGACAGTTTGTAAAATTTATTACCAAAGTAGTTATTTGCATTAGCAGATTCCTGGATATAATCACTCTCCAGACTTCCGCCCTCCCTGTCCCAGGTTTTCACTAAATTCAGCTGAAATGATTCGTGGCTCCAAAACAATGTGAACATCAATTATGGACTTTTAAAACTCATTTTCAGATACCCGATGGTGACAACCATATTAGCCTCATCTCATTCTAGTTACACATTACATTTTCCTTCTTCCTGGATCTTTGGAATCAATCAGCTGAAACGTACAAAGGAAGTGGGACATATTTATTTCTTGGGACTCATAGGAATAGTCTATAATTATCCGAGTGACTAAGACCTTTTTTTCTAAAACAGCCACATTTACTAAGCTTTAATGCATTTCGTGACAGTGCATAATACAGAGCAGTACATTGCTGCTTGAGTAGAAACTGCAGGTCACAAAAAAATGTAGGGTTCCTAGATTAACTGGGACATGGGTATAAAAAAAGAAAAAGTCAAAGAAGGATCTAGGTGAGATGAGCTCTAAATACAAGACAATAGCTGGTTTTATGCTGAGAGCAAAAAACTGCAGGGAGCATAACATTGTTGACTGAAGGGCACCAAATCAGGGTTCAGGGAAGCTTTGCACTAATCCTGTGTTGTAATGACAGCTTAAAAATTTGGTACTTTGATGAGTTCTGAGATTGACTTAAACCTCTTTAATTTGGCTTGCTGGTATTTAATCTTTTAACTTTGCATTCTTAATCAAAACTCAAACCAGATCTTTAATCTTGTATGTATAAAATGGAAGATTAGAGGCCCCTGACCTGCCTCTGGTAGACAGTTGTTTGCTTCCCCTTTTCCTTCTCCTTCTCACAGCTATAGCAAGTGAGAGTGATTTCAAACCTGTAGGAAGGTCTTAGGAGGAAAGGGAAAGTACAGAAATATTCTCTGACAGAGAAGAATCGCAACCCTTCTCTCTCTTCAGTGAAGAATTAAAATCCATCAGAGCCTTTGCAAGTGTTTCTTTTAAAACATTGTTAATGTGATGGGAAAATAATTCTGTTTTGGTCGGATTCCTCATTGAAGAGGGAGAGCTATGTTCAGATTTCCTTCTCCCCTAGAACACCTGAGACATCTACAGGCTTCAGTACCTACTTAGGTTTAATAACACACAAGTCAATGAAATGCTTTGTACAAAGCTAGGAACTGTCTTTACTGCTAAAAAATAAATCTGTGAGGATACTTCTACCAAACATGTCTAGTTTTATTGTAAATTCTTTGTGGTAGGGACAGATTTTTTTAAATGAGAAATGCATACAGCAACTCCTTTAAGAGAGTTAGGTGTGCTTATATACCAAGAAGCCCCTTTAAACCTATTTAGTATTTGAAGGAGATCATGGTGGCATTAACTCAGGACACCTTAGATGGCCCCAGCTGCAGGGACCTCATGGTGGAGACTTACGGGAG
>VYZW01036688.1:4584-22272 GCA_013401315.1 Balaeniceps rex
CAGGTTCATCTAGACTGTTCTCAAGGAATATTAGCCTACCCTGACAACTAAACCCACAGTGGAAAAAACAGTAGCTCTCCCTTAAATTCTCTCCTGAGCCTGACAATTTTAAACCTTTAGCTGTTATTTTTCCTATTCTGTTTAGGTAGCAAATTTAAAGAACAGGTCTGCACAATAAAACACCATTTCAGAGATAACTAAAAGTGGAAGCATTGTAGCTGCCACTTTATACATTATTTACAGCAAATTTAGCCCAGATATAGGTCTGTAGTGATGTAACTACGCTGCTTCCAGGACAGAGAGTATCTCTGCATGCCATTATACCATACTACATAAATGTATCATCTCATTTAGAGTCAACCCTGGCATCTCTGCATGGGGTGCTGTTGTATCAGGTAGGTAGCTCTATGCTGAGCTCTTCAGGGCGAGAACTGTCTTTTCATTATATGCATGTGTGTGTAACTGCCTTTCCCTGGGGCCTCTAGGTATTGCTGTGCCAGAAATAAATTATAATAATGAATAAGTGACCTGGACACATACAGTCCAGGAATCTCTGATGTATGCAAATGGTGTTCAGTGCAAAGGGCTAACACTAAATCCAGACGATAAAGTTAACTTATAGTTCTATCCTGTGCATTTTAAATTTTATGTGAGCTTGTTACGCAGAACATTTTGCCCCACCAGGAAAAAAAAAGAAAAGAAATGTGAAATGATAGCATCCACCTGTTTACTATTAGCAAGGGCACAAGAAAATTCCTGAATGCTCCCAGTAAGCTTTGACGGAGGAATACTCTGACTGTAAACCCCATTGACAGAAACCGAGTAAATTATTCTGTTCCAAATAGTCAGCCATATATTTGCAAACTATCTGCTCGTGAATTTTACAGCATGCACAGCTCGGAGACATTGGCCTATAATTATGCAACAGCTGAGCATATGTAAGGGCTGGAATAAATAGCCAGCACAGCCTCAGATGGACTTAAGTAGGTTTGTGTTATTGTAGGGCTGCAGCTGCAGTAGGGAATGTGGGGGCCAAAGTCCTGTAAGTGTGATCCTCCTCATTCTTTTTGGTCTTGACACTGGGTTGAAACGTACTCTCCTTCAAAGCAGTTTACAGTTACAGTACTAGTGAGCCAGTTTGAAGGAGATAATTGAATTTCATGTAATTACTGGGCATGGTAAGTGTCTTTCACCCGATTTTATAAATTACAAGCCAGTAGTTTCAGTTGTATGTATGGATGTTGAAAGTCCTGTGATATTTTTATAAGATCCATGAGTTTCTACAGTGCGTTGGCCTCCTCTCTACTTGTTTCTTTACAAAAAAAAAGAAAAAAATCTTATTAAACCAAAATGTCCCATACTTCAGAAAAGCTGAACAAGAACAAAGGGAGAAGCAATAGTGGTCTGCAAGAATCACACATTCACCTGATAAGTGTCTGCTAGAGGTCCCCTTGGCAGTCTTCTCACAAATAATTTCTTGTGGTTTTTAATTTTTTTTTTTTTAACAGACCTAAATGTATGGCGAACCATTAAGAACTGTTTCTCCTTGTTCCGCAAACACCACGGTCAGACCTTCGTCCAACTGTCAACATTGAGGCTGCCTCTGTCCAGACATCATCTGAGAGCATCTTTTCTTCATGTCTTTTTGGTAAGGAACATTTTAATATTGATGTTAATAGAAGTGGTAAATCATTCCAGGCTTTTCAGATCAAGGATCTCACCGTGATGTGAATAATTATGGCAGTAAAAACCTTGTGTACCCCAAAGGTCTCCCTACATGGGTTTACAAAAAGTGCCGCAGAAGGAAGAAAAACCTAGCAAAGATGAAGTAGAGTAAAAGTCACCTTCTCTGCCATATCCGGAGCCATTTGCTGGCCAGGAATCACTGTCCAGTATGTTTTGTTGGGCATAAAGTTTGCAGTCTCAAAGAAGCATTGTCAGAGTTCCCTCTGTGATAGTAATACCTCCTCCATACTGATGCATTTAGCTTGCAGCAACAGGAACTAGAGAAATACCCTAGCAGTGCTTCAGCTGATTAAAAAAAAAAAAAGATTATTAAGAAAAATATTGTTATTATTTGCGTTTTGAATTCTTACTTCAAGTTTAATTTTAATAGTAAACACGTGAGGGAAGGTAGCCTAAGGAAATCATACCTAGTAGTTAAATTTCCATAAAGGCTGAACATGCACTGAAACACGGGGGCCGTGTTAAATTCTTCTAACTTCTTTTGAAGCTGTTGGTCAGAAGTGTAATCCATACCTGTGGCAGGATGGTGTTACGGTGTAGGAGACACTATTTATACTACTTTCTGGATAATTGCCAGTCCTCTGAGTTAAAATTCACAATTTTCACAATTTTTGCTATCAGAGACATTTAAAAATCTATGCCTTATTATTTAACTAGGCAGGGGGAGATTCTTAATTTGTCAGAATTAAGATTTTAGAGCTAGAAAAATAAATCCTTCTTCTAATAAATTGTAAGGTAAATTTTGGTGAATTGAACAGCTTCAAAATATTGGTATCTCTGTTCTCGGTCTTGCCTTGGATTGTGTGCCTGTGTGTTCGTATGCATATATATATATATTTTATAGGAAATGCAAAGGGTTAAAACCAACTTGAAATCCTGACTGATGCTAGAAACCACTTTAATATTAAGTAGTGATGAAACATTCATCTTAGAGTGATGATTAAAGCTCCTCAGTAGCTCAAATAGGAATCAGAGCTTTTGAAAACAATTCAGCCTTGGCTCTTTGCATTATTATCTGAAAACACAGTATTCTTCACTGCACAAAGTGTCTGTTCGTCCTGTGTTGCAGAAACTCATTCTTTAGCCTGCAAATGTGATATTTGTGCTCTTTTACAACAGAAGCTGCTCTATAGCAGATACTATGGGAATCACTAAAGGGAAAGAGATAAGCCCAGTTCCTCTGTCACTCTGAGAGTGGATCTCACTATCTTCTGGTCAGACCCAGCATGATTCAGGGTGACCTCATTTTCGATTAGAAGAAAAGTGCAAGGGATTCCTGTAGTGAGAGAACGAAGAATAATAACTCGCATCCAAAGGATTAAAAGGGCACCAAGCAGGATTGTGGGGTGCTATGAGGAAAGTGGTAATTCCTGCATCTCCTTAGCAAAGCATCCTCTTTTCTCTCAGGCAGCTATGACTTTATACTAGAGCTCATCAAGATCTTTAATACTGTCTGACACCAAACATTCGTTATATTTTTTAATAAATTATTCTGGGTGTTTGAAGTCCTCCTATAGGTATTATGGTGACTAAAACGCACCAAAACCCTAACCAGAAATATTTGAAATGAGAAAGAAAGCAAATCAGCAGTTCTAGTGGACACCCAAGATTAATCGGCTTCGGTGCCTCGTGGGCACAGTTTAGGAGTCAGCAAGCAGAGGAGGGTGGTGGCAGATGAGGGAGAGGTGTGATGAGGGAGGAGAGACCCTGATATGCACATTATCTCAGCTAGCCTAGCATGAAGTTTCCTTGACTCAGCAACCAGCCATCAGGGATTTACTTAACCCCAGGCAGCTCTTGAAAACTCAGTGTGGTTGTGTATGATGGGAGCCTCATCCACCCGTGTACAGCCTGAGATGGGGATGCAGCTCTCTCGGCCAGTGCCTTCCAACAATGGGACCAAAATCTGTTTCTTTTCTACCTGCAGTACTGTGAGGTTATGTCTGTGCTGTAAATTAATTGAAACAAGGAGCATCATGCATGGAATCCTCTTCTAAATAGGGAGCTCTTGTGTTGCCTGTGATAAGTCTCGTATTTTGAAGACCTCGTCTCTTCCAAAACATCCCAGTCCACAATGCCACGACAAAATCAAGTCTGGTCTGTGTGGGAGGGACACATCCACCCCTGACTGCAAAGGCTCTTGGTGCTAAGCTATAGATGGGGAAAAGAGGTGCATTTCTGTGTGTCAACTCCCCACAGAGCCACCACAGCCAGTGCAGGGGATCCCAGAGCAAGAGTTTGGCTGGGACACTCACTGGCAGGGAGGGAGATGGGAGCCATGAGGGATGTGATGTGGGACCAGCTAAGTGACTCAGGTGCTCAGTCCTGAATCATGACTGTGGCACTGGAAAACAAGGATGATTATAGATACCTCTTTAAACTCTGGAAAATAAAAAAATAAAATAAAAAAAAAAAAAGGGAATCAGTCCTTATTACCACCTAGTTCCTTGCTGTAAAGGTATTGCAGCTGAAGATGAGACAATACAGCAAATGAACAGTGGGCACTTAGCTAACAGCGAAATAATTGTGATCAGCGTGATAAGTGGTGCTGAAATTACTCCTCCTTTCCCACCCCTTTCAAAGATAAAGACCTCACGATAAGAAAGCACCTAGGAAAACTAAATTTATTTTGCTGGCTAGAAATACCTGTAATTTATTCCTGAAAAGTATAGAGAACATGCTGATATTATAGCACAGAGTGAGGAGGGCAGAAACCCTGCTAAGATCCCTGCACGTTTCTTACATCCTCCTATGGTTTTCCCGCAGAGACTGAAATCACAGCCTTGGTGTACAAGGTGTACAGGAGCAATTTCGACAAAGACTTTGCTTGAGCCAGATTTCCACTTCCTATAGCAAAGTCAAGGGCTTTTCTCTTTTCAAGTATTTTTATTAATTTCACTCTTCTCCTTTCCTCTCTTATTAATACCTCTCCTGGTTTACACAGGACAATAACCCTAATGCCTTCTCTGTTAGCATCCTGCACACCCTCCCTGCCCTCATCTTCACTCATCCTTCTTCTGAGAAGACCTTCCTGGCCAGATACAAGAATCCTGCATCAAGCAATCAGTCAGAGAGAAGATGTGTGTGGGAAGAGGGGTGGATTTTGTTTCAAGAGCTGCTGCTGCTAATAGTTTGTGGATAAAACACTTGTTCATGATCAATAATCTCTGCTTACACTGAATAATGCAGTTTTCTGTAGAGCCCTCGGCACTAATTCTGATGGATAGCTCTTCCTACCTGGAGCAATGAGTCTGAGCTGGTGTGGTCCTTCCTAGCAAAACTAGTGCAGGGCTGAGCTTTTAACACAGGTGTAATGCTCACGGTGTCTGCTCTTACCTGTTTGGGGCTAGCTTAAATACTTCTCTGCTGCACCCTCAGTATAGGTGAGTGGAGAAGGTTTGGGTTTTTTTTTTGTTTGTTTGCTTTTATTTTTTTTTTAGAAAAAAAACCTTAATTTATAAATCTTCAAAAGAGACAAAATGCCATCTCTAAAGCTGCTTTTTCAGACCCTTAGTTCTTGTCCAGGCATCCTTGCTGTGCCCTGGGGGCAAAAGAATTCCTGGGGAGGGGAGAATGGGAGAAAAGTCACGTTTAAGGTTGCTCCCTGCTGCACATGCACAAACCCTGACTTTCCATTTGCTAAAAAGGCCTTTCTGCAAACAGAAAAGAAGTGGGAGCCTCACACCTAAGGAAGGCTGCAGGAAGCCTCAGTAAAATACGGTATTTGGCAACCAAAATAGAGAGATCACTGCAATGCCCATCAATCGGAGAGAGTGGGAATCGCTGTCTCGGGCAGGATGGACGGGGCAGGAGAGGCGAGGGGTGGCTTCGGGCAATGCCAAGCCCTCCCTCCAGCCCAGCGGCCTGCTGTAAGGTAGTTTGGGGAGCAAAGTTAGCAGAGCAGCTGCGATTTGTCTTGCAAGGACGCATCAGGTTGGAAATTTCCACTCGAGCAGGCGCAGGGCCAGCAGGTGGCACTGCGAAGTAGCCCAAGGCGAGCGAGCGGCGCATCGCCGGCAGCCCGGCGGCATCGGCCGCCTTCTCTCGCTGGGCTGAAGCTGATCACAAACCACAGGCTTTTTTTATTATTGTTTTCTCCCCCCACCCCACCCCCCGAGATGAAAAATGCAGTAATCAGCACGGGTGGAAATGAAAAGCAAGAATGCCTGAAAATTGGGTTGTTCCCCTCTTTGAGACAATGGTTGTGCAGTGATAGGAAGATTTCTCTAACCCCCCAAACTGCCTTCAGGTCAGGTGTTGTTAAAGGTTATTCCTGAGAAAGCTACCTTTTCTTTTTTTTTTCCTTCTTTTTTTCCCCCCACTTGAATCTTCCTTCCTACCCGCTCTCTCTGCTTTCTCCAGTAGGACAGTCCAGCACAAAAAGTTTCTTCTGCCACATGAATCAGGAGGTTTTTCCCCCCCGAGTCAGTGTTGCAGCATTTCCTGGGCTTCTGCCCACTTTGAGGATGAGACACCTCAGTTTCACCCTCTGTTTTGGGCACTGAGAGCCACAGGTGTGTTTATGAGACAAGCTGTAGCCCTAGCACTGCCACTGGCCCGTTGTGCGACTTTATGCTGTTCATTTTCCTGTTTATCCTTGGGAAAAGTTTCTCTGTTTCATCTGCTCAAAGGAGAGGTAGGCTCTTACGTGCCACACAGCGTAGCACCATGGAGATCAGATCTTATCTTACCTGGAGATGTCACCATTTCAGTAGTAATTACTCTCCAGGTTAATCATCAGCTTTCTTTCTATATATAAAGCTTGTATTTACTTTAAGATGTGCCACAGGGAAATGAGAATGCAAATAGACTACTTTTCGCTTAGAAACCATGTAACATGCTTTAATTTTTTTTTTTTTTTACATTACCGTGTACACAAAGAAATTCATCATCTTGCTAAATGGGCTTTAAAAAAGTGCCCTTGCAGCGTGTCTCTGGGCGAAACGAGCCCTGCCATCATATAATGAGATTTGCATTTGCAGAGTTGTTCAGAGCTGCAGCTCACCGGCACAGCACGCTGTCAGAGAGAGCAGCCCTGGTCTGGATTGATGCTTTGTGCATGGAAAGGAGGTTTCAACTCCATTCCCACGTGGAGCCTGAAGCTCCAAACCAACGGCCTACCTGAGGTCTATGCGGGATCCCCACGTTGCCTTGGCACTGCTACATTGCAGGATTTTGATGGGCTTCAAAGCCATCAAGGCTGTTTTGGCCCCACAAATGCTGTGCGATAGATCGCCATGATTTGAGGCTCCCAGAGCCTCTGGTACAATGGTATGACTCCATCCCCTGATAAATAATGAAAGTCCCAGACACTCATTTGTGATAAACATATTGCATATGGGAAAAGGGAGGGATTAGCCTTAGATCACCAAGGTTGCTCATTCGGTGTTTATGAGCAACAGAGGAAACATAACAGAAAGGGGGGTTTCTAGAGAAAGAATAGCAGGTGTCTATAGCGCTGTGGAAGATCACTACCCCTAGCACCAGCCTTGTCCTGTATCGAGCTACATTTATGGGACTGATTCATGGATGTATTATCCTAGTTTTATGCATTTGCTAACTCAATAAAGAAGTCAGCCCTGGGGTGAATGGGAAAAGTTAAACTGGCGGCATCCCCCAGTGAGCGGGAAATCAATGCAATGAACCACTGGCTCCTTGGTCGGTGGAAGACATTGAGGGTGGCAGAAAAAAAGCCTGTTTGCATAAGGAAAGAAACTCTCAGGCTGCATTTATGCACTCTCATCCTCCTTTGATATTTTGTAGCATTTCTACAGGTCTTGCTCTAGTTAACACGTTTAAACACACACACGTTTTCAAGGTTAGTTTGACATTAGCGCCTTTAATGCTAAAGGCATGCGATAGTTTAAAGCACTCGTTCAGCGCAACCTGCCCGGTGTCCCAACGCGTTGCACAGTTCACTCATATAATCTCCTGGCAGTCTGAGCTACGGAGCGTGTTATTGCTAATAGAGCAATATTTGCACCTTCCCTGGGGAACCTGAAATCCTCAGACTGCCAAGTGCCAACGTGTGTGGCCTGAAAGTTACAATACGTCAATCAAGGTCCTTTCGATAACCTCAGCAGAGTTATGGAGGGGTTTTCATCTTCTGGGCACCTGACATAGTCCCTAGTCTATCAGCTCAGTTTACCTCATCCATGATTTTCTGTAATCTTATTAGGATTAAAAAAGCTTATTGGGGTTAAAACAGGCAAGCATCTCCACTCCTTTCCAATCCTGGCTGGTTTAAATGCCTCCCAGAAAGTGAAGGCAATTTTGTGGGAATTCCGTCTTGTATCTCTGTTGATAACCTCACTAGGGTCTCGTTAGGAAGCTTTTATTCTGGTATATCATGCATATAGCCTCACAGTTTCTGCCTGGTATAATATCACAGTTGGGGAAACTGAGCCACAATAAGATTAAAGGCTTTTTTTCAAAGGGAAAGAACGAGTTAATAATACTAGTAGGAACAAAACAAACAATAAAAACCCTTGTCTCTTTGTTTCCTGCTGTACCCAATTAGCAATTTCCTCTTACAGTACGAGTGGCTGTAATTAGGGAAATGGGTGGCTTCGCACAAACAAGTTATTTCCATTCAGTATTGAAAATACTGCCTAGCAGAAGTTCAGTATCTATATAGCTTCCCAGCACTGTCTGAATGTGGGCAGGAAAATAATAATTTAGGTATGCATACATACATATGCATACACTTACCAGCACTCTGTTTTAATGGAACATTAAGCTAATGCCACATTAAGTTACAATGCACTTCTTATGGAAGCAAAAGCAGCATCTATATAAATATCAGATAGATGTATTATGATCTGCACAATTGCAATAAATAGCAGATGGCTATGCAGTAATGGGACACTAAAAAATATTTATCACATCTTCCGAGAGTACCGCCGCTCCTATTTGTTGTCAGGGTGAACGGCTAAGTTTGATGCGTGGCCTTTGGTACGGTGCCTTTCCACATGTGTGATGACATTGCAAATCATGCAGGGGTTTGAGTGAAAACAACCTGGTCCTGGTACAATCACCCAGGTTCCCCAAACTAATACTGCTCTGGGTATAGAACAAGCATGTGTGGGGACTACGATGTGGCGTTTTGTAGTCCCCTCAACAGGGGTGTGGATGAATCGCTCAATAATATCCCTACAACTCTTTGGGTTTCTTTTTTGCCTCTGTCCTGCCAGGCCAAATTTTCAAAAAGGGTCTCCTGGAGGAGGAGTTTCCATGTGTAAAATTGGTGCTCTCAGATCTGGCAGCTCTCCCGTCTGTGTCTGCACTTGTCTGAACTCATGAACGTGTCTGCCCATGAGAGGTCTGATTTATACTTCAAAATCAGACTGCTAAAGAAAAAGAGAGGCTCAAATTGCACCCACATAAAGAAGTTTTTATTAGAATGAGTTTGAAACTTCAGGGCTTCTTTCTTATGTTCCTATTTTCTCTCCTGAAGTACAATGGCTTGTCTCATTTTCTCCCTCTGAATTAACTCTTTTTTCATTGTTTAGCTCAGTTTTTCATCCTCACCTTCTGTCTGTATTTATCCTTCCCATCTTTTTTTCACCTCATGACCTACTTGACTTCCTTGTTCACTTTAGCATCCTCATACATGTTATCAGCAGGGCTTATGGACTTCTGACTGTTTGGTGATCTGTGTCATTTTAGTGCTCCAGTTTTTTCATACCAGATATCCAGGTGCTCATGCACCCCACTGGCACATGTGTGTTTCTGCTCTGCGCTCTTGCAGAGAGAAAGTGTGATAGTATCATCCTCGGCTTAGGAAGACTGTGGCTCTTTAGGCTGATAAAGCAATCATAGGTCCCCATTTTAGTCCATTATGCATGAGACAAATTGGTGGTCCTTACACTAAATAAAGTTAGTCTGAAGCTTTGCTGAATCTGCCTGTTTATAACTGAATATAAGTACTGAATACAAGAATATGTTTCCAAGGATAGACAGACAGGGATATACATCAGATATACTTATCCATTAATCTATATTATTTGTATTCTGGGTAGTAAAGTACCCCGAGAAAAAAATAAGTAAGACTGGTTCAGGTCATGTCTGTAGCTCCCCGTTCTAAAGCAAACACCTCCCTGTGACTTCTCAGCCCACATCAGTCTCATAGTCTCACCTTCTCCATGGCTGTTAAAAAAACCAAATTCCCAAGCATATGTGCAGGGAAAGGAACCTGCTCTGAAGTTGTTGCTAAAGATGATCTCTCAGTAAAGGCATTTCAGCCTTGTAAAGCAAATCTCAGCTCAGCACTACAAGAAGTCAGAAATGCAGAGTGACCTTAGTAGAAGGTCTTTCCTGATCTTTTATAGAAAGATCTGGCAACTAGCTGCCCTGTTTCACATTTCAGCTGTGTTGTTTATCTGTTCCGTGTGGCTCTGGTAACATGTGATGTATCAAAATCCAAAGCTTATCATATAAATAGAGAATGGAGACAAAACCATCTCATGGGAAGATCCGGAGAAACTTAACTTTTATTACTGTTCCAGCCACTCAGCTTTTGTGTGATCCTGGGCAACTTGCTTTTCCCATCCACAGCAGCGTTATCATCCATAACGCTGACAAAGACATTTCTCCATCATAAAAAGTTATTTGAGATGTGCTTGAAAGCACATGTGTTAAGAGCATTTTGGACACTTGCAGAATACAGAAAACTGCTGCACGGAGAAGTATTAGCTTCTTGATGAAGCATGGGGAAACTGTGTGCATGGGGAGGGAAGGGTTAAAGCCTGCTTCTTCCTTTTAGCATGACGACAAGCACCCCAACCTCATTGTGTGTGCAGAGCAGCCACAGAGCCCAGAGTGCTTCACCAATTAGTTACTGCTCACATTTCCCTTGTTTCATAAATCACAGTCTTACAAGGCCTGGTCACAGAATACCAGAAGAACATGGTTAAGATGTTTTTTATTTGAAGGTGGGGGAAGGGGGAAAAAAAAAAGAAGGAATAAGTGTGCTTATAGCATGCTCCTTCTCTATTTTTCTGATGTACGCTAAAAAAGGAAGCAAGTTATTCTCAATACGCAGAAGTTGAATAATTACCTCTGTTCCTGAAGGCAGTGTTATCATATTCGATGTATTTTTTCATTAAGCGTATCAGACAGAGATCAATGAATGTAGAAGAGTTCTCTCTTCCCCTGTAGCAGTGAGTGCTAATGGTCCTGAATTCCTGTGATACTGCACACCTCTCTGAAAGAAACAAATGCTGTGCACTTCATTCGAAACCTAAGAGTCTTTGCTACAACCAGAAGAAACCTCCATTTTGAGCCTTGATGAATTGAAAGTTATGCAGCTACGAATCCACCATTAGTGTAGGAAAGGATCTTTTTTCTTTTCTGAGCCCCCAGCTAATGCTGTTCAGGCAGGAGATGGGAGGACTGCATGCTGGCAATCTCTTCTCTTGAAGGTTGCTTAAAATACAAACATTCACATGCACACAGACTTACTACAATTATAACTGTAAATGTTGAAAAATTAAAGTTTTGCACATATGAGAGTCAGCAGACTCAGCGGAGGCAAGCGCGATTTTGTGACTGTCATTTTTCACCGAGTGTCACCATCACGCATGCTGGTTGTACCTACCAGCTGATTGCGATGTAAACATGGAGTCATTCCACTAAAGCCTCTTTCTGACACTTTTTCCATGCCTGAAAAAGTCTGGAGTTTTGTAAGCCAACATGGAACAAAATCCTATAGTTCAGGGCCAACAGGAAAAAGATAGCTTTCGTTTGGTGTTTATGCTTTCTTTCCCATTGCACCAATAACATCTCAGAATTAACTTTTAACTAGTTAAACTTTTATTTTTACAGAAAGTGAATAAATCAAATTTACTTCATCAAGTCTCAGCGGTTGAATTTATCCTGGAAATAAAGACTGTACCACCAAGATGGGTACATTTGAATTATTCACTTCAGTCAATATAAAAAAAAAAAAAGGATATTTCTGCAGTATAGTTCATCTAAGCTTTGTGTCTACATCCACTCATGTGAAACCCAACCAGCAAGGTTTATCAATGAGAGTCTCTCTGAAAGAGCACAAACTCATGCGTGTGTGTTTGTCTTCTAATTGACCAACTGAAAAATGACCTTCTGCTGCTGGAAACATTAATTCAAGATTCATAAAGATAAAATAGGTGTTGGTTTTAATTCATCTATATCATTAAACGTGGTGACTTATACATCTGCTATGAAAGGTCCCAAGAACAGAAACATGAAAAAAATTGTTTTTTTCATGTTGCTCACAGGGCTTAGGTTAATGGCTAGATTAAGGAGTCATGGATCCACTGACTTCAATGCAGCAATTATAGTTTCTATAAACAGAGGATGTCCTGGGGTTTATTAAACAAACATCATATAAAAAAGAGGGTGAGGAGAAACTTTATCATTTGGCACAAAATATTCCCAAGAGACTCCCACTGAAATACTTCAGAATAATTCAGGGAAAGAAGGCAAGATTGCACAAAAGTAGTTTTCCCTTGAAATGTAAGCTGTCTCCCTGCAGCGTCTTGGTACTTGTAACCATTCCTGAAGTATGAAGTAGTCTTGGGATTATTGAGCCATCAAGTTTAAATAACTGGGTTATGTAGTTTACTGTTATCTTTTGTAGTTAGATTGAGAACAAATGCTGCCATTTCCTGGTTTGTCAAATTTAACTTTGCTTTTGCTTTGGCTGAGGGGTCCCTTGTGAAAACACTGTGTAGTTTATTTGTGCTTCATTTGTAAAGCAGATAGGTTTGGATAAATAGACAGAAGTTAAAAGTAAACTGATGTGGAAGCGAGCATACATACTTTGCCCTACTTAAATTGCATTTAACCTCTACCTGCAAGACTGCAGTGGCCTGCAGACACTCTGTTGGCACTCTGCAGCTACATTTTATCATAGAACCATAGAATCATAGAATCACAGAATGCTTTGGGTTGGAAGGGACCTTTAGAGGCCATCCAGTCCAACCCCCTGCAGTGAGCAGGGACATCTTTAACCAGATCAGGTTGCTCAGAGCCCCGTCCAACCTGACCTGGAATGTTTCCAGGGATGGGGCCTCCACCACCTCTCTGGGCAACCTGTGCCAGTGCTTCACCACCCCCACTGTAAAAATGTTTTTCCTTATATCTAGCCTAAATCTCCCCTCCTTTAGTTTAAAACCATCACCCCTTGTCCTGTCACCACAGGCCTTGCTAAAAAGCCTGTCCCCATCTTTCCTCTAGGCCCCCTTGAAGCACTGCAAGGCCGCACTAAGGTCTCCCCGCAGCCTTCTCTTCTCCAGGCTGAACAGCCCCAACTCTCTCAGCCTGTCCTCGTAGGAGAGGTGCTCCAGCCCTCGGATCATTTTTATGCCCTGAATAAACCCTTATATTTGTGGGTATTCATCCTAGCTGGACTATATCTACGCATTCAGGTTTTCTCTATCATGACAAACTGCGCCTATTCCACCTTTGTCTTCTCTACCATTCTCATTTTCTCACCATATACAAAATAACGTTCTGCACTATCTATAAAAGGCTCAGGCTGATCCCTGCTAAGTTGTCTTTTATTGGCTTTCCTTGGACAGATCTGGCCATCCTGATTCTGTTGTGCAAGGACATTTGATGTCTTACCCAGCAAATAACATTACTCTTAATAATTGAAGGCAGTTTGGCTTGATGTGGCCAGGAATATGAAACCAAAGGAAACCAAACAAGGCTTTAAAGCCCTCCAAAAAGTGCTCCGAACACTGCAAGGAAGTTAATAATTTTAGCACTATTGAAGGCACTCTATTAAATAGAAAGATTTGGGCTTTTGAAACAATGGCCAGTATGTATGCGAATTAAACATCTAGAGAGAATATTAAAAACCCCCTCATTTAGAGGGAAATTAATCCCCTATAGAAAGCATGCTAGTCATAAGGACAGAATGTACTCTGTAACTCATGCTGAGGAAGGGATACATTAACACATTAATTTTAAGAGTCTCAATCTCACTTTTATTTATATTTAAGCTTTTAATCCTCGAATAATTAGTCATTACTAGTATTTAATGACTGGTTTGCTAATTGGGTATCCCTAGATGGAACTAAAGGCAGTTAAACCCTAACAAACTGATCATTAACTACAGTAATGATCAAATTCTCTGAGATTATTACTATTATAAACCATAATTAACAGTTTATAACAGCTATATTTTATTTTGTATTTTGTTTCCTCTAAAGAAAACATCCCGGAGTACTGCTGTGAGGCTGTGTTAAAATCTCACTATTAGAAATGTCACAGTGAAAGCACCCATTTCTTCCAGTTACAGGGGAAATATTTAAGTGTTTGCCTAAAATAACTGTTAGAGTAGGTGGTTTGTTGTCAGATGCTGGCTGAAGAAGGCACCAGTGATGCATTCTAGCAGTTGGGAAAAAAACCAAAAAGAAACCAGCTCAGAAGATGGGGAGTGAATGAAAGTCTAACTCAGATTCTGTAAATTCGCAGTTAACCTTTCAAATGGGTTAAGTCCCAAACTCCTTCCATTTCTGTCCCATTTCCTACCACAAATACCTCCTCTCGCAGTTTGCCAGGGAGCATTGAACCTACTGCTTTCAGTGCCAAACCATCAGACCTCAGGAATGGAGCTGCCTTGACTCTTTTGCCAGTAGTTGCAGCGAACTTTTCTTTTACAGGGATGGGATAACAGTGAGGATAATCAGCTCAATTAGCTCACCCAACCAGCTAGCTAACTCATTTTTAGTTTTGAACCAAGATGGGTGCCTTTTCTCTTAAGAAATCCTCAGAGTGTGCATTTTCAGAAATGCATGGATAAATATTGCGTTCTATACAGAAAATCAGACACCTAAATTTGACCAGCTGAGCAGCCGTCTATATTTAATTTTACACATTGACTTGATCTCCATTGATGATAATGGCAGTTTCGATACCCAAGTCATATGCAGACAACTTTTTGTAGATAGGTGTCTACTTCTTTTGGATGCACGTATTTGAGGAATTAATCTCTCTATGCGTGAGTGATCTGCAGACCTTCCAGGAATGACTAGTTGATCAATAACACCTTTTCTTATTCACTTACATGGTTATATTCACAGCTCAGCACCACGTTCACTATTTGTTCATCTGTCTCCCTGATGTTACTTGAAACAGTCTATTTGTATTTAAATACCTCATGTTGTTGCAATTATTATTGCTTAAATTCACCTAAAATGCTTTGACCCAAGCATCTGGGCTCTTAAAGATCTATCAGCTCCTTAACATATTCGCTTTCACATTTTCTTCAGGAAAAAACAGCTGCTGACAGAATTCCAGAGTCTTTTTCTGTTTCTCTTCTCATTTCATATCCCAGGTATTGTGTTCCCAGACTTTGTGATCATAAACTGGACCTGAAAGCAAACTTTGATCATTTTTATTTTTTCCTTTATTTGACTCCTGATTTTATTTCTTCATGCAAGAGGAATTGTATCTGCTTTCACTTCTGAGGTGTAACCTACGTTAATCAGCACAGGCTCAATTCCTCTGTTATCTGAGGATGTGGATTAAGCAGTCTAGTCTTGCTCCGTGATTCACCTTTCCTATTCCTCTCCTATCCCTCACATTTTACTATGTGCTTCTGGCACCTAGTAAAGGTTAAATCTAGGAGCTATATGGATTTGTTTGAAGGTCCCTAGGTGCTTCAGTTTTCCATTTTGTCCACAGCTGTCTAGTTTACCCAGGACTTATCTCTCTGACAACTTAGATGTCTAACCTTAACCTAAGTCAGACTATAATTCACTTGTTTTTTCCCTGACAGTCATGTCTAACTGTAGTGGACTCTAGATTATGACAAATGTGCTCAAGCAGTACAGAAAAAACTGAGCCATGAATTGTCTTGTCACCGAAATATAAACCCACCAGTTTTACTCATTAGCAGAAATCCTAAACAGAAAGAAGGGAAAACAGAGAGAACAGAGTGGGGGTTGTCTTTCTGTTGTTTTCTTTTCATGGTAACAATTTTGCTTGGGTTCTTAGGTAGATGATGATCATTTATGTGATGAAATACCTTAAAGAGGGATAGGCTGAGAAACGGAATAGGGGTAATGAAGACTTTTTGTGGTGGGCAGAGTAGAGAGGAACTGGGAACAGGGATGGAAATACAATTCAAGGGAGAAGCTTAAGGTATATGGGTGTCCAGGATGATTTCAAGGATGTAGACTAGGAGCTCATACTATCGGTACAGCCTGAATTTTGATAGGAGAACTGAATAGACAAATTTCCAGGAATCAGTCCTGAAATAAGAAGGTGCCAAAAATGATCCATAAGAGACCTGCAGGTCTGTGTGCTCCTCTGGTGTGAAAGAGGTTGCTGCAGTTGTTCTCACATTTAATCCTTATTCCATCAGAGGAGAATAACACAATCCAATCTAGTAGGCCCATTTTGCTAAAAGAAGGATATATGTTACAAAAGAGAAGGGTGAAAAGTTAAAACCAAGCAAAGAAATTGCCTGGGTTTTGAGTTACATAGAAGTTGTAAGAAGCAGGGAGGGAGTGCTTGTGACCAGAGCCCTAATTTTGCAAGGGAGTTGTAAGGATAACAAAGAATGAGGGAGTGCGGCAACCAGAGGTGTAGCAACTAGAAAAACATGGTTCAAGGAGACAGCGTGGTAGTAGTCATGCCCTGTAGCTTTCAGGTTGCTGAGCCATCATGCTTAAAGAATGGCTCAGCAACCACAGAACAACCCACAGGGAGAATTAACGAATCCATTAATTTGGGTTACAACCAAAAATCAGTTAGTTAATTTGGGAAACGATTCGAGTGTACTTTGGATGGCTAAAGTAAAGAAGAGGAGAAAACGCAGCTTTGGGTTGTAGCCTGGAGCCTGTCTCTGACCTCAGATCATCTGTGTCACACTGCTCGGTGGGTGATGGTACAGATGCCAGTAGCAGGTCCAGAAGCAGCACAGGGGAGCCAGTGAAGTACATCAGAGAAGTTAACCTTGTCAGAAGGTCGTAACTGTCCAAATACAGATTTAATCTGAAATACCAGGATTGGAACTATAAACTTGTTCAGAATAAGCTGATGCAGTTGATTCAGACAGGGTGACACACAGTGCAGCATTGCTGTCCCATATGTTACAAAATCCCAGACCCGCCATGGAGCAGCAGTGGCGTTGGAGGTAGCTCAGGACAACTCTTCTGTCTTCCCCCTTCAGTCAGGATGCTGTGCTGTGACTCACGGGGACAGCACAAAATTTATGGTGAAAAGCTAAATTTCAGCAGATAAGAATCTGCCTAGCTGTCCAAACACAGAATGCAAATGCTGTTGCACTTAATTTACTGTGGGACCATGTCTACATGAGTGGCCCACCTGTCACAGTGCAACCACTGATTTTTGTGGGCATTCTTCTGATTCCATAGGAGCTAACAGCAAAAGCTGCACGTTTAGAGGGTAGGAGATCAGAAGCTGTGTCAGAACACATTATTTTCCTCAAAGTTATAAGGCAGTCTGGGAATTCATTGAATCAGGAGAGTTTCTTAATCTAACTTTACACAAAATTGTAGGTACCACATACAGACTGCTGATAACTTAGTCTAACATGCTTACCTTAGCTAAAATAACTCTTCCCATTGGAAATGTAATGTGCAGTAGTATCAGACAGGAAAAGTAGCCCAGTGCCCTAACTTCTACCGTTATGAAGCAGTTTGTCAAAATTCCCTAGGGAATCCTTGTGCTTCTCATCATGTTCCATAACAGGGAAGGCTAGCATTATAACTCTCAGTTCACAACTAGTACATACAGGATGTACACTTTTAAATGCAGTTTGTATATGTGAAATGCAATTGTTTAAGTGATACAAATTGACTAGCTCTGAGGTTTTATTAAAGAGAACTTGATGCTTGACAATAGACTTGCATTTACATAATTAAGACAGATGTTACCACTGCAATAGGCTCTCTGGTACATTGTTATTTTTTGGGGTTTTTT
>VYZW01036689.1:0-57345 GCA_013401315.1 Balaeniceps rex
GGCTGCAGGGGTGGCCTCTGTGAGGAGAGGCCAGGGCTGACCTGTGCTGGACACAGCTGGTTCCAGGTGGCTCCAACCAACCCACCGCAGGGCACAGCTGGGTCCCTCAGCCAAGGTGGTGCTTCCTCTCAGAAAACGTAGTTAAGAAAGGGCAAAAAATGCTGGACAGGGAGAGGAGGAGAGGAAAAAAGTGTGAGAAACAGCCCTGCAGACACCAAGGCCAGAGAAGAAGGAGGGAGAGGAGGTGTTCTAGGTGCTGGAACAGAGATTCCGCTGCAGCCCATGAGGAGAACCATGGTGAAGCAGGTTGTTCCCCTGCAGCCCATGGAGGACCTCAGGCTGGAGCAGGTGGATGTTTCCTGAAGAAAGCTGCAACCCGTGGAGAGCCCATGCTGGAGCAGGAGAAAAGTGAGGAGGAAGGAGCGGCAGAGAGGACTGACCTCTGGACTGACCGACCACAAGACCCATTCCCCATCCCGCTGTGCCGCTCGACAGGGGAGAGGGGCTAGGAGTGAAGGAGTGAAGTTGAGCCTGGGAAAGGGTGGAGGAAAGATATTGTTTTAATGTTTTAATGTTTGTCTTTGTCGGTAACTTCTAAGCAATCTCCCTGTCTTGACCCCCGAATTTTCTCATCCTATTGCATCCCCATCCCACTGAGGCAGGTGGTGAGTAAGCAGCTGGGTGGGCATTTAGGACTTAGCCAAGGTTAATCCCCCACACAAAGTCAACTGCTGAGGTTTATTCATTCCTCTAACACATGGAGGTGAAGCCGAAAAAAAAAAAAGCATTTGAAAACTCTTCAGTATGAAGTGGCTTCAGCATTAGGTACTTCAGATCTGTATCTTCTTCCAGGATTTTTTTGCTTCCAGACAAAATATTTTGACAAGTTATAATAGGTGGTTTTTACACCTGCAGTCAGAGTAGATGCTGTGAATTTTAATAGCAGTTGAAACACTGGTAGCTGACTATAACTATTTTTTAGTTGAGTCTTTCTCTTGTGTATAAATTGAAACTACCTACATGGCATAGTTTATTAAGCATCTACTTGTGAGAACAACTGTAACATAATTACTTTTATTTTATGCCAGACTTTGTGGACCTAGCCAAGCAAACCTGCTCTAATCATATGCATCACTATTGGCCTAAGTGAATAAGCTCACTTTTCTATTGCCAGCAATATATTTGCTCCTGACTAAGCATTTTATTAGTACCTAACATTTTCCAGTGTTTCACAACCCTAGAAGGAGTTCATGCACAATCAAATGATTTCTTCTCACTGTAGTTTTAGCTAAATGTTATGGAGAAACAAAGAAACATCAGTGAGGAACACCTTTCGTTAGTACTGATGGTTGAAATCTGGAGAGACAGAAATTAGTGGGTGCCTTAGGAAAATAGGCAATTTGTGATGGTATTTAGTTGCTTTTTATTTTTCTTTGAAGCTATGTCTGGAGCTCTTATTTTCAGAAAATTGTTTCTAGGCTTATTCTTTCATGCAGTAGAATAATTAAACTTGTGTTTCCTAACTTGCTCTTCACTGTATGGAGAGGAAGGAGAGAAGATTTGAACCCTGGTCGATATTTCCAGGTTACTAAGGCATAATCTAGTGATGTTAAAATGGTAAAAATTGTGAACCACATCAATATGATAACCTCAGAGATGGTAATTCATTAATTTTGCTATGGTGAGCTCTGTGAAAAGTTGGTGCTGCTGTGGATTACACACATATGAAATGCTAGTGCTGTCAGAGTTTGGGAGTCCAGTTTGTTCAGGTTTGTGCAGTTTTTCATAAAACCTTTTTCATAAAACCTCCTTCCTGTATAGTTACTAAAATTATTCTTGTGTTGCTTTAAATATATTGCTGTAAAAGCAGTACTGTCATTTATGATGATCCCAGTTCCCTCAGTACAAGAAGGATATTGAGTTGCTGGAGCGTGTCCAGAGAAGGGCAACAAAGCTGGTGAAGGGTCTGGAGAACGAGTCTTAGGAGGAGCAGCTGAGGGAACTGGAATTGTTTAGCCTGGAGGAGGCTGAGGGGAGACCTTATCGCTCTCTACAACTACCTGAAAGGAGGTTGTGCTGAGGTGGGTTTTGGTCTCTTTTCCCAAGTAACAAGTAATAGGACAAGAGGAAATGGCCTCAAGTTGTGTCAGGGGAGATTTAGATTGGATATTAGGAAAACTTTCTTTACTGAAAGAGTGGTGAAGCATTGGACCAGGCTGCCCAGGGAAGTGGTGGAGTCCCAATCCCTGGAGGTATTCAAAAAACATGTAGACGTGACACTTCGGGACATGGTATAGTAGGCATGGTGGTGTTGGGTTGACGGTTGGAGTAGATGATCCTAGGGGTCTTTTCCAACCTTAATGATTCTATGATTCTATGACACCTAAGTTGTTTCAGGATTGTTCCCATTTTCCTTTAAGTATTCCTCTCTAGTATTCATCCTTCCTTATCTTACCTGCCACTCACATCTCCACCTTAATCTGTCTAAACAGATTCATTAATATTCTTGATATTATAAAAACATAATTTTGGAATATGCCTTGGAGGTAGAAGTTGCAGATCAGTGGTCCGAAAATCTTACCACTGTTATGTCTGGCTTCAATCAACAGCCAGTAATAAGCGACATATAAGTATTTTTCAGTTGTTTTTATCCTGTACTATTTTGATCTATAAGTTGATGTAAACTCCAGTAAAGATGCTTCCTACACTGAAGAATGCCAAGCAGTCATCAAAAGCTGACAGGAGACTTTTACATCTCACTGAAGCACAGCAATCTTTTAGGAGTTAGGTATGGAAAATGGCTCCAAGTCCAACTGAGACTTTCATATTCATAAGTAAAAGAAAAGCTTTCAATAAAGATGGCGGCTGAACTGTGTTTTTTGATCAAAAGAATAGAAAAGAGTTTTAGGATTAAAAATCCTAAAAATGAACTGGTCCAATCCTTCCCAGAAGTCTCAAAAGGGGAGGCTGGTAACAGACATGATGATAGGAGAAGAGGCAGTGCAGCAGTGGAAACCCATCTACCACCTTGCCAGAAGAGAAACACTAAGTCAGCTGGCTGAGGGAAAGAAATCTTTCTTACCTAGTCAGGGTAGCAGATTTAGTGCAATTCTTTTATTTCCTCTTCTGTGTCCTTTATAAACATTTATTACTCTTTCCTGTAAATTGTATGAAAATGCTTGTTTTCGTTATCGTTATCTTTATATCTTTATCTTTATCTTTCCTTATCTTTATCTTTATCTTTATCTTAACCTGGATTGAGTTAAATGTGATTTGAGGTATAAAAGCAAAGCTTTCTTCACCAATGCAGTGGTGAGACTGTAACTGGGTCCCTGAAACAACTGGGTCCCTGAAACACCTGGGTCCTAGGCATGTCCACCGCTGAAGCCAAGGGGCAGCAGAGTAGGTCCCCACTGGAGGGGAGCTGACAACACACAGGTCAGTTGAATCAGAATCCTCTTACACCAGTTTTGGAGCATTAAAGGCTTTCAGGAGCGTGATAGAAGGCACATGCTTGAATCTCGGTGGTCAAAGGGAGAACGCCATAGTTGTGGATTGGGTAAGACGGTACCACTGAGAGGATCAGATTCAATGCTAGAGAAGAAGTTTTGTATGCTAAGTCTCCAACTCTAGGTCTTGTAAAAATAAAACATAAATTGTTTTGAAAAGAGAAGCAAAAAGAAATAGCTCTATTCAGTGCAAGTTGTAAAACATTTTTGTAACACGTTATTTACCCTGGAGTAGCACATGGTATAAGGGGGCTACCCCTGGGGCAAGGCAGTTGTCTCCTTGGTGTTCCTACATTCTAAGAGCAAATATAACAGATGGTGGTAGTGTCTTGTGACTGACAGCTGAATGAAGAAACCAGTGGATTGTGATTATAACTAATAGTAGGCTAGCTGTGATAAATATAATATATATTTTTAATAAATATACAATATTGACAATATAAGAGAAATACAATATATATGGTTATATACAGTATTATATGTATCTGTTGTTACCACCATTGCCTTCTTGCAGTCCCAATCTCTTTCCTACTTCCCTGTTTCATCTGTAAAAGCCTGGTTTTGTCTGTACTTGTGGACTGCTGTTTATTACGTCTGTGTAGTGCTCTGCACAAGACTGCCATGACCTGTTGGGAAGCCTCAAGGCTTTATTGCAATTTGTAATAAGATAGAATTAGAGTCCAAAAATAAAATCAACCAGAAACTATCTGTAAAAGTGAAATGGACTAGTCTAGTTTAATAGTGCGAGCTGGGAGCAATGCAGGAAGTAAACACCTTAGACAGGGGAGAGTAAATTAGATTCTTCAAACTCTTTTGATTTTAATGATCTCTTTATAACACAGGCAAACTAATTTGTTAGAAAGTATGATATTTAACCTGACAATGTTCCTTTAATAGTCTACCTATACTTGCTGTTGCTGCCATGGTCTCTTTGCTACTCTTAAATGTCACTGCCCCCAAAATGCCTTTGCTCTCTCTGCTGTATTGGGGCTGCTGCCTCCCCAAAGACCATTTGCTGCAATTTTGGCTGCAAAGCTCCTGCTTCTCTCCCTCTCTTCCAGAAAAGAAAATGGCTGGGCTAAGGACTGGAGCAAAGCTGATCTGCATTGGAAACGCGTGGCTGCGTGTCAGTAGCAGCGGCCTCAGGGGTCATCTGTCAAGGGGACTGACAAGCCCAGTGCTTTGGCTGCCTCTCCTGTCACATCTGTCTCTCGTGGGGCAGAGGGACCTCCCTGGGTCCTGCTGGCTCTTTAAAATGCTCATGGGTTTCCTGGGGTGCCATGTCAGCTGCCAGCCATTTGACATCTCTGTTCCCTAAGAGGTGCTGTATATTTGTCCATTTGGAAACCTTAAACTACGTAGATTCGAGCTCTTGTTTGTCTTATAATGACCCCAGATTTTTCTCCAGAAATGTTTGTACATTATAGGAAGAGTTAGTCTCCTGCTTTCCTTCCGTTCTCCACCCTTTGAGTTTGAGTATCGCTTGTCCTGTTACCACTGTTACTAATAATGTTGTGCAAGGAGAAAAACTCCAGCTGAAAAATGTAAGAGGAGTACAAGACTCCGTACGTGACCTTACACGGAGTAAGAGATGATCACTGGATCAATGCAATTTCAGTGGGAAAGCTCACTGGCCAGAAGGGAAGGGTGGAAGACCTGGCCTTGAACATACAGCCCCACAGGCAGAGCAGCATTTCTGGGGGTTTCCCTGTGTAAACTAGGTGACAAGTGCCTCTCAGGAGGGCCTTCATCCTTGGGGATTGCTGCTGCTTCGTATAGCCTCGCTCTCCCTTTTTTTTAGCTCATCAGACCTTTTGATGTGTTCTCCCAGCTGTGTTCCTTAAAAGCTGCTGGAGATGTTTTCCAACAGGATCTCATTCATTCAGTGCAGCTTACATCTTTCTTTCTCATTTCTGCAGTAGCTTGACAACACAGCTGTCAGAACAAACCACTCAGCAGAGTCACCTTTTTTAGTGTGTAGCTGCGTGTATGCATACGCACACATACACACACAAGTACTTACAGTTTTTGTAAGTAACCCCCCAACCACTTATTCATAAAATCAGAAAAGAATACAAGATAAATCACCAAATGCAGGCCTAGGAGGGAAACTATGCCCATAATCAGAATATATGTCTGTTTTCATGAGGGAGGGAACAGAAGGGAGAAATAGGAGAACCCTCATCTCATGCCAATATTAAGAATAGACCCAAGCACAGTTCAATTCAGCTGTCAAACATGTATGATGTGTGGAATGATTTTTTTTTCTCTATTACTTTTAATGAACAACGTATTTCTAGAAAGGTGACAGATTTACTATTTGAGTGTCATTTATTAGGGGATTAAGGTCCCATTGTGTGAAGCATTGTAAACATGTCTCATAAAAGGCAATTGCTGCTCTGCCCTGAGGACTTTACTGCCTACAGAGCCAAACAAAGGGTTGCAGAAGGGAAATGCAGTGTTCAAAAAGAAAAGCAGAAATGCAAACGGAGGCAAAGGGAGGAATCTTAGAATCCTACTTCCATTACAGGACTTTGGCAACAGCCATATTTCAAAATTTCTCCAATCTAAGCCTTTTCTCTGAGTTGCTAATGAATTTCTCAGTCTTTCTCATTTCCCACATGAATTCTTTTGCCGATTGTTCTTTTGCAAGCATGAGCAAATGTCCTATTGCAACGTGGTGAACTTCTGACGTGCAACACTTGGAAAGACTGGTCAGTAAGTTGGCTTCTGGTCACTGGAAGACAGAAGTCCTTGACTAGACTGGACTGGATTTTGGTGACTGAGAAGAACCTGGGAAAATGTACCTAGATCATGCACAGTAATATCTTGTATGGGCGGTTGACCCTGGCTGGATGCCAGGTGCCCACCAAAGCTGCTCTATCACTCCCCTCCCCAGGACAGGGGAGAGAAAATATAAGGAAAGGCTCATGGGTCGAGATAAGGACAGGGAGAGATCACTCAGCAGTTACTGTCATGGGCAAAACAGATTCCACTTTGGGAAAATTAATTTAATTTATTACCAATCAAATTAGAGTAGGATAATGAGAAATAAAAACTAAATCTTAAAAACACCTTCACCTCACCCTCCCCTTCTTCCTGGGCTTAACTTCACTCCCAATTTCTCTACCTCCTCCCCACCAGCAGCCCAGGAGGATGGGGAATGGGGGTTCAGGTCAGTTCATCAGCTCCTTCCTCCTCAGGGGGAGGACTCCTCACACTCTTGCCCTGCTCCAGCGTGGGGTCCCTCCCACGGGAGACAGTCCTCCATGAAATTCTCCAACATGGGTCCTTCTCAGGGGCTACAGTTCTTCATGAACTGCTCCAGTGTGGGTCCCTTCCATGGGGTGCAGTCCTTCAGGAGCAGACTGCTCCAGCATGGGTGCCCCACGAGGTCACAAGTCCTGCCAGCAAACCTGCTCCAGCATGGGCTCCTCTCTCTCCATGGGTCCACAGGTCCTGCCTGCAGCGTGGGCTTCCCACAGGGTCACAAACTCCTTTGGGCACATCCACCTGCTCCGGCATGGGGTTGTCCACAGGCTGCAGGTGGATATCTGCTCTACCGTGGGCCTCCATGGGCTGCAGGGGCACAGCTTGCCTCACCATGGTCTTCACCATGGGCTGCAAGGGAATCTCTGCTCCAGTGCCTGGATCCTCCCCCTCCTTCTTCACTGCCCTTGGCGTCTGCAGAGTTGTTCCTCTAACATATTCTCACTCCTCTCTCCCGCTGCAATTGCTGTTCCACAGGTTTTCCCCCTCCCCTTCTTAAACAAGTTATCCCAGAGGTGCTACCACTGTCACTGATGGGCTTGGCCTTGGCCAGTGGCGGGTCCATCTTGGAGCCAGCTGGCATTGGCGCTGTCGGACATGGGGGAAGCTTCTAGCAGCTTCTCACAGAAGCCACCTCTGCAGCCCCTCTGCTACCAAAACCTTGCCACGCACACCCAATACAGTTGTAGTTCTGCAAATTTTATATTAATCTCTTGGAAGTCTGTCTAATGGAGAAGCTATCTAGGGGCTATAGGTTCCCCTAAATGTTTCATCACCCTACAGGGAGCTTTTGGTGTAAAGCAATCCAAATCGCTAAAGGGCCCTTGTGATATTGCCAACTTTTGATTGACCAGGACAAGACTTACAGTGGTCCAGGGCCTTTAGAGCCAAAATATTTAAGGAAAAGATGTTTTGAAATTTGTGGGAATTTTCACACAGAAGTATACAAAAAGCCATTTGATTTCCAAGCAGGAGGTCAGGAAATGCTACCATCGTTCTATCGGATCCCTGTTTCATGCAGCAATGCCCTTCCTTAGTGCTGGCTGTTTAGGGAAAATCAGTGCTGCTGAAGATAATTAACCTTGTAAATCTTTGTGCAGAGTGGGTGAAACAAGGCATCCCCACTGAAACCAGTAGTGACTTGTCTGTTGACCATGTGCATTTTTGTCCTGAGGAGTGCAGCCTATTATCTGAAAGAATTTGATCTGTAGACAGAAAGAATCTAGAAGAATAAAACCAGAACAAAACTTAAGAAAGAAAAAAAAATACAAATCCACTGAGAGCACTAGGAAATGGCCTTTCAGTAAGTTTCCTTCCTCCCTCTCTATTAATATTACATGGTTTTATTTGCTGTACTTTGTACTGACTGAGAAAGCTTGTACTATGAAATATTTTACTCGTCCTCTACTTTCCTCTCCCCCACTGCTAATGCCTCTTCTCCTGCCTCACAAAAAATATTCAAATTATTTAAATATTTTATGTTGTAGGACCTAGCAGTACAGTGCAATGTATGTAGATACCATTGGGAAATGGATTTTAATATTACTTTTAGAATCACAAATTATTCATGCAGTGCAAATAACAAACTGGTGGAGAGCACAATCTGTGATAAAAGCACTTGCCTGCTTTTTAACATTTTCCGGTGTAGTTGGAGTTGACAGATCATCAGATATTTAGTGCATTATTTATTAAATGTTTTAGCATAACTTTTAAATATTCAGCGAACACTGAGCCCAGAAAAGACATGGCTGACTGAAGACGCAGTGACGCTGATGACGGAAGCATGTTGCATGGTTTTCTCTACACTACTGCAACATGCAGTTTGTGTTTTATAAGGGACTATTTTTCTCTTGCTTGTATTACACATTCCATCCTTTTGGGGACTGTGGTTTATGCTTCACTGCGTTGAGAACGCAATCCAGTATTTTATGGACTGCTGTGCATGGCTTTACTGTATTTAACTGTGAAGATTAGAAACCGTCGAAAAACTTGCACTGGTTAATGTACCAAAACAAAAGTTGAAGAAAATGAATGTTCTAGTCTAATTTATGGTTTTCTAGGAAAGCAAAATGTGAAGAGCCAACAACTTAAGTAATTTAAGACAATGAAAAAATGCACAAGAAAATAAGCAAAAGTGGAACATATCCTTCAGTTTAGAAATGTGCTCTGTCTGCTCATTCAATTTGTCCTGGCACATTGAGATGAATAGGTTGTATATTTCTGAGAACATAACCTCTTTAATTTAATCTGTCCCCGAGTTCTTCAGTGTTTTATGGCATTTGGAGATTGTGCCAGAGAAATATTTAAGAACTGCTTCAATATTTTAGGAAGCCCAGATTCCAACTTTATTGTTCACTTTTTTTTTTTAAGAAATCCCCCATTTCTTCCCTTTCCCAAACAGATTCCTTGTTTGAGGAAGAAAGATAAGCATTCAGATTTATTTCTGACAGTAATATGATCTGCATTGTGTAACCGTCAACCTATGACAAGCCCAAAAGCTTGGTGGGGAACGTTAGAGACGAGATGCAACCAAAAATAGCAGAAGAGAAATCCTAGTGTAGTGAGGTTTGTTCCTTTTGCAAGTATAAGCATTGTTGTAACCTGAGCTTCCAGCAGTCACTAATTAAATTCCTAGTGTTGAACAGAAGATGATACCAGGATTGCATAGGATAGAAGGAAGCTTTGGTCTGAAATGGTTGACGTGCCTAATAGAAAGGTACGTTTGAGGGACACATGCCCACATCGAAGTTGTTTACATCAGTCACATTGAGTTACGTTCTACCAGGGAACCTCGTACCTTGCGACTAATACAATTAGACGTGGTGTGCTGCAGCCTGGGAAATTAAGAGCCCTGAATCTGAAGAACCAGTTACTTTATTTAACTGTTAGTAGAGAAGGCATTAGAGTTAACTCTCTGTATTCAAGGGATTTTTTTTTTTTGCCTTAGGAACAATCAGCTTTAAATTATCTTTACCTGGCCAGCATAACCATATCAAGAATAATGAATAAAAGAACTCCCTCAGAGAAATAATAGCTGCAGCAACACTATAAAACAGCACTGTGGGCCTTACTATAAAATTTGCAATTTTTGCATTGAGTCCAAAGTCTCATTTCCAAGGGGTTGTCTGCCTAAATCAAGGCACAAAGTATTCTCAGTAGCTGAACCTCACCTTAAAGCCAGTCTTCTTCAAAGCTTTTCTTTTCTTTCTGCTGAGTATTGGCAGATGTCAGGACCTTGTAGGCTGATTCTCTGTTAAAGGAAAAAAATCTCAGTGATTCAGACTGATGCTTTGTTAGCATAACCTGCTTAATTTCACCTGTTGAGAGAGTCCTTGAAGTGTGGTTGTCATACAGTTTATAAACCAATCCCAGTTTAAATAAACTCAGTGAAAATGCCACTGTTTGATTATCAAGAAAAATTCTGTGCCTAATTATTGTGTGGAAATAAAAATAAAAAAATCATGAGGCTGAAAGGCTTCAAGAGGTCACTTAGTCCATGCCCCTGTAAAAAGATGATCAAAAATACACAGAATGTCCCTGACAAATGTCAGTCTAATTGTTCTTAAAATCTCCAAAGGAGAAAAATTCCTTAGTCCTGTTCCATATATATATATGTGTGTGTGTGTGTGTGTGTGTGTATGTATTGAGGTATATAACTGTATTTATCATTACAAATTGTTTTGCAGCAGCTAACCTAACTCTCCTTTGTTTTAAATCCGATTAGTTTCTTCCTGTCACATCCCAAGTAAATTTGAAAAAACTGCAAGAATTTTCTTCACATAGGCTTTTTGAACATTGGAAGGAAATTAGTGTGCTTTTCTTCCCCTTCTCTTTCCTAGGCTGAGCAAGCCCAGCTCCTTCAGCCTTTTCTCCTAAGCTGTATTTTTCAAGTCTGTTATCATTCTTCCTTTTCTCCTAGGTAACAAGCCCTAGAGATGGGTCCTAAATGGCACCAACTAGAGAAAAATGATGACTTTCACCACATTTCAGGTGTGCCAGCCCTGTTAATACAACAGGGCATTTGATGCTTTGATAGGACCATTGTGCTGTGGAAGAAGAGACAAAGTCGTTGCTTACTGCAGCTCCCACATCTTCTGCAGATCTGCTGCCTGCCTGGCCATACCATGCTCTGTGCTTGGGCAATTGGTCTCAGGATGAAACAGAGTCAGCCTGATCCATTTGGTTCTTGGTAACCCCTGACTGGTGGATTTCTTTATTATTGTCTTGAGGTTTTCAGGCCTCACTGTTTCTAGTATCTTGTATCTAGTAACTTGGAGTTAGGCTGACTAGCATATTACGTTGTGCTTGCCTGTCTCCAGTTCTCTGATCAGTCCCTGTTCTAATCAAGCTCCTAATGATATTTGCTAACGTCAGTTTGGGTAGAATTTCAGACAGGAGTGAATTTGAACAGCCTGTGCCGTGTTGAACAGGTCTGGGTTTTTTTTTAATACTTTAAAAACTGTTTCAAAACCTGTTTTAGTCTGTATGCCTAATCCCTTATCAAAATTAAGTGCATTCACAATTTATATTTATTGTGAATACAGAAGCAAAGAAGACATGATCTATGTTTCTTTAAGCTCTTCAGCAAATTGTTTACGCTTGTTTCCTCCTTTGTGTGAGTCCATTAAGGTCTGCAGGTGTCTAGAAAGTTTCTAATATAGCCATTTTGGTCTCCTATGATAATTTCCATCTTTTCTCCACATTGGAGTGATTTACCCTTAACTTGTATCATAGTCTTTTTTTTTTTTCTGGAATTAGCCAGTTTTCCTGATGTACCATATCTCTCAGGTTATCTTTCCATCTCTCCCCGCTCCCTCAGTTGTTGGTGTCTGCTTTTTTGGAAGCCCATTATTTTAGTTTCCTATTCTGGCTTCTTCCCATATTTAGCCTTTTGACAGAAAGCAACCCCCTCCCCCTTTCCCAGCTGCTTGCAGCAGCTTGTCAAGAATTATTGTGTCAAAAGAGTAGCAACAACAAAACCAAGTTCTTCTTTCTCCAGGAAGAACTATACTAACCTATTACAAAACCCCATACCTATTAATCTATGTGTGCTTTTGCCCCTGGTCATTTCTGCCCTAAAACTTTACTTTCTTTTTTTTCATCTTCCAAATTCTGTGTGCTACAAGGGTCTCTGCTGACAACATGCACGTATTTTGTAGATGTTTCCAGATATTTGTGGGAGTTTCGATGACCAGGTTGGAATAGCTGGAATCGTTGTGCAGACTGGCATTCTGATTTGGATTTTTGGACTTGGAAGGCAGTAGGGACTCAAGAGGGATGCAAAGGGGGAGATGACATCAAAACTGAGAGAAACCAATGCCAGCAATCCTTGACTACTACTCCTGCCACTCATTCCTCCTCCTCCATCTCCCACTACATCCAATAGCAAGCAAGGACCTTATCTGATTTTTCAATCCCTGACCAGCAGGTAAGGTGATGCATACAGAAGCTAGGAACTAACATCAGGAGAAGTTGGTCAATGTCATGGCACCCAGAGCAAGCCAGAGCCTTGAGGTGACTCTGCACAAGCAATTTATTTAAAACAAGCATGTTAGCAGCACCAGATGGCCTTTGAACAACAGGAAAAGGGTTTTACGGGAACATACACTGGAGCACTGAACATTTTAAACCAGAGAAAACTCAGGTTGAATCAGAATATGAATAGGAGGGGGCTGCACAGAAAACTACCGCTATGCCTTTGTGAGATAGAGACTTACCTCCAGCTTGTTCCCACGCCAGTGGCCACATGACTGTCTGCAATGCAGCATCTGTTAGGTGCTACAAATGCCACAGAGCTCTTGCTCTGGGTCATGAGGACAAGCCTTTCCTCCCATACCGAGGACCTGCATGTGTGCCGTCTCCCTGCTCTGCCCAGGAGTCTTCCAGTCCCTGCCTCTGCCTCTCCTGCTCGCTCTCCCTGCCTGCCTCATCCTTGCTTGAGAGTGGGGGGGTTCCTCCACCAAAGGGAGCTCGGTTGCTTCCAGGAAAAGAGGAATCTTTCCTCTCTGGCAAGGTAAAGGGGGCTTTCCTCCCTGCTGCCTGTGCATGGCATTTTGGCAGAACGAATGCAGAGCAAATGCTCCCCTAAGCTTAACTGAGTGTAGGACATAGAGCAGACACTCTCCGTCCTATCCAACAGGAAATATCTCAAGCTCATAGCAACGCAGATGTTGGTGTACAGCTATGTATCAAGTAAACAATCATTTACAGGTTTGATACGTTGCACTAGCAAGTATTCCATTAGTGGCTGAAGTGGCACAGATGTCTTATACATCACCTGTGCAACGTCCCCAGCCTCTCCTATATAGTGGCCTGTGCAAGGGGTGCCTCGCTCTCTGGCTAGTTTGGAGCACACTGACTGGACAGACAGCATTCACATGCTGGTTGTCCAGCTGGCTGCTACCATCCCCTCAGTGGGTGCTCTAATCTGATACCCACTACTGATTTTATGATGCCATTTGTCAAATGTGACTGAAAGTGGCTAGTGGGCTCAAAAAACCATTGAGGAGAAGGACCGACAGACAGCTCAACAGATGAACAGGCAGATGGACAGTAAGTGTGACTGCTTAAGCCTCCCTTTCATAGAAAGTCAGTCTGAAAATAATATAAAGTGAGACAAATGATTCCTTTTTTCCCCCTGGAGATATTAATCAAAATGAACAACTGTGAAAAACCTCTCTCTATTTTTATGGTATTTTTCTGCAGACAGAAAAATAACAAAAGGAAGAAACAGATATTTCAAGTCAGAGTAGTGGATTAGTTTTCAATGAAGTTGATGAGTTACTTTTGAGTTGCCAGAAATTATACCTTTGCAATGTGTGTGATCACGGGTGTAAACTACTGAGAAAACTGCCTCTCTTACCACTGTAACACTTGCCCCTCTGCTTCTGCCTGGCAGAACTTCAGTGAAGCCTTGACAGTGAGGCAGGGAGTAGAGGGGAGGTATGGGTGAAATATCAGGAAGTATCTGGAGAGAGGGTATAGAAACCTAATTTAAATGGAACCCCCCAGATTCCTTGATGGTTGAATGGAAATGTCTGTGACTTAACAGAATGAGTTTGTTACTCCAGCAAGTAGGTAGCCTGACTGTAATTCCTGTTTTAAGTATTTGTGCAGTGCCTAAATGCCAAAAGCAGTAATTAAAATTCATATAAAGACTCTGGTCTTATCTAACAGGGATGATTCACCAGCAGCTATGGGACCTGTCAGAGAAGATCGATGGAGAACTTTCAAAGACCCTGAAGTACCCTGAGCATTGTACAAAGGATAGACTAAGACCTTTCATCTGAGGCAAAGGGAAATACATTACGTACTGCACATTCACTTCAACTGAATGCTTTAATCTATCGGAGTTCTAGGTCTGTTTTGAGCTCCAGGATTAAAAATATCTGCATTTATCAAAGACCAAGGTTTATCAGATATCAAAAATGCTGTCCATTCAGCCTATATGCTTAATTCCACATTACTTTTTTCTTTCCTCCAGTGAGTTATCTGCAATACAATAAAGTCAGTAAAGACAGAAAAATCTTTTGTTTCAGTACATCCTTCAGCATCACCAGGTTAGAAACCTGCTGCTCAGCCCTGGGAGAGGTGAATGCACCAGCTCTCTGCTTGGCAAAATGTTAGCAACACTGACTACTTGCAAGGTGAAATCTCTAGTATAACAGTAATCATGTAGAGGAAGAGATAGTAGCACCTGGCTTTTCTTTCACAGAAACCCATGTGTATAAGTGTAAGCTATTTATGCATGGGATAAAAGGCAAGTGGAAATCGATCATGGTAATCATGGTAACATAATTGATTGACACTATCTTTAAACAGATCTTTCACTGGCATTTTCTGTGCAACCTCTAGACGACAAAGGCTGGCCACATGTGAAAGTGGGCTGGTGCAAGTTCTTTATGTAACTCTGTTAGGATAAAATTTACAATCCTGCGAAAAGCTTTGGAGGTGTCAAGCTAAACCATAGGAGGGGAAAAAAAAGTCACTCTTGGGGCTCACTAAAAAAATTCTCTGCTAATATATGCTATTGCCTAGGGGAGCACTGCACCAAGGCCATCAGCCTGTCAAAGACAACATTACTTCAGTTAAAGTTGCTCATAATTCTTTGCTAAACAGAGATTTTTGTGCAGTATGTCCAGGCACCTAATACCAGCGGTACTTATTACTCACAGATTAGTTTCTTCTTTGAACTCCACCTCTCTTTTATCATATTTCTTTCCATCTCCTTTCTTTACTTTAGTTTTCCTTTACCATCACCTCTTCTAATTTTCCCAAGTCACTTGATTTATGGCATTTCAATAAATCTTTGCTGAAAAGTGTATACTCACAGTGCACCACAGATTCCCGCTGCAGTTTGCAGGGCCTTCATTTTGCAAACACAAATATGGTGATGGAATGGGCCACCGTATACCATATGCCATTGCTCCTAGGCCAGGAGACAGGGCGCAGTTTGACTGGCACTCTTTGCTGCACCCACTGGAGACCTGCTCAGCTCTGTTGATAACACACTTTCCCGATTTCACTCAGAACTGTCTGTTCAGTCATTCATGTGGAGACCTCATGACTACAGATGACAGAGGACTATAATGAGTACTATTTTCTTTCTTTCCTTCAAGAGACAAATATTGCAGAAATACCACACTGATGATGAAACTTCACATTTTTGCCAGCATGACCCAATTTGATCTCCTGAACTTTCAGAATGGTTATAGAAAATACATAAGACAACTTAAGACACCAGGCAGAGATTTTAAATCAGGAAGGAAGGAAGAGGTATATTGTTTTACTTACAATTTGGACATATTTCATGTGGAAATCATTGAGAGACAATAAACATAGAAGCTCTTGGGGCTATTTTCAGTCATTTTTCGGACTGGAACATTTTGGGCCTGATGCAAAGTCTATCGACTTTATTTGAAGGAGTCTCATTGATCTCAATGACCTTTCAATCAGACATGCAGTGTCATGACAAGGGGGAATTGTCTAGAAGCTCCTCATGCAGGTCAGCCCAATACTGGCTCCAGAGGGGGAATTAATAAGGGTACAAACTCAGACAAAATGTAACACAGAAGATGAGCTGGGAATGAAGAAGCATCAGCTCTGTAGTGGCTCAGGGTGGGGGATAGCAAAATAAGAAAGCAAAAGAATTTAGTTTTTCCTCATTTTCTCCTGCCACTGGTGGTTCCTGCTAAAGGGAACAACCTCATGCTATTTTCTTCTTCCAATCTCACCCTTATATATTTCCCAATATAGCACATTTCCCATCAGTCAGAGAAAAGGACATATTGCTGAAAGTGACAGTAAAAGCAGGATTGTTTCTCATTTACTTCCCTTGCAAAGCCTACAAACCGTAAGAGAAAACGGGGTGAAAAAAGACACCAAACTAGATTTCATTATCTTTGACTGAAAGAAAAATGCTCTTATGTTTGTAAAAAACAAAAAAAGTAGAAAGAAACTCCTGAAATGTTCAATGAAGGAAATCAGTTAACATTCAGAAATTTGAAATGGACTTTTTTAATGAGATGGTTCTTCAAGTTTCAGAAAAATTTACCCTTCATCATGAAATTCAGCAAAAAGCAGAAAAAACATGTTGTGGAAAAAACCTGGTAACAATATGCATTGAAGCAAAAAAAGGCTGAGTTAACTGTCCTGCAGTTTTAAAGAAAATTAAGTCTGCACAACAAAAAGAGATAGTGAAGGAAAATGGAAGTTCCTGTAGAAAACTGAAAGAGAAAAGAGACTTCTTTCTTATCTTTTCATCAGAGGTGGATCTGTTTAAGGACACAGGAAGCGATCCACAAACCAAACACAGTGTCCTCTAGAGTTCTTTGCTCACATTTCTGCAGGCTAAGTCGTTTGAAACAGATGTATTTTTTAATATGTATTTTTTTCAGTGGAATCAGTTTTACACTGTTACTGTTATTCATGCAGCATTGTTGCCATTAGCCATTTAGCTATTAGAGCAATTGCAGTCATCTACATACCGTGTTACACGGTTCTCAAGCTGTGCTGTCCCCTGGAGGACTCTGCTTGTGGTGGTGTCATACTTCTGGCCGCCTGTCCACTTGGGTTGCAGCTGTGTGGGGTCTTTGGCCCGAGCCATGCCAGGAGGTCTGGGAGTGGACGTTACCTTGTGAGCCACGGAGGAGACTACTAAAGTAAATAGATTCAAAACGAGATAGACTTGGAGCCAACGTGATGTTTTCACATTGTGACACTGTTTAAGTTTCCTGTTTAAGGTACTCCCCCCCGCAGTAGTCTGTGAGACTCTTTAGGTGTTGAGTTTTTCAGGACAGGGAATTTCTCTTTGGCTCAGCCCATGTTAGTAACTTAAACTTGCTGAGAATTGCTCTGCGATCCGAAGTCAAACTGTCAGGAAAAGGTGTAGACCCACACTCGTAAAACCTCAGCATCCAGAACAAGCTGGCTGCTGGTGGCATGCCTTTTGGGATGGCCCTCAGCAGTCGTCATCTGCCTTTCTTCACCCGTTCAGATGTAGCCACAGTATCTCTTATGGCAAAGCCCAGGGCTTTGATTACTGTGCCCCTGTAGGTCACAGTGCCACCATAGCATACGTGGTTAGTATTATAGCAGGCTTCAAGTACAGCCTGTTGTATAAGGTTTGCACCAAAGCCTTCTTAAATATATTTAAATGTATTGTGAAAGTGTAATTAAACACAAAGGGGCATTGCCAGTATGAGAAGTAGTTATTTCTGCGTGTGTATAGATACCGCAAATGCTGCTGGAAATGAGTTGTTCACAACTACTTTTGTTGTTCACACACATCATACCCATTCATTTAAGATGTAGTAGCTGAGGTAAAGGGCTGGGGCTGGTAGGAGAGATTTTACAAAGTGACCAACATGATCTATATGGAGTGTTTTTTATACGTGCGCTTCTAAGTTATTTTGCATGGTTTAAAATAAGAGACCTAGACTGAAGATCTGTATTTTTAGAGCTTTCTGATGGAGAAACCTCACAGCAAATATTAGTCTGAAAACAGAAGAAAGGGACCCCCCAAAGGCTAATTTTTCTGACTTGATCACAAGAAAGGAGACTTCCGATATCCTTTCACAGGTGTGGTTGTTTTGGGGACTATGCATCTGTACTAACTTTGAGCCTCTCACCCAGGTGCCCCAGTTTGGAGGCAAGTGTCTCTGGGCACTGAAGGCAATAGAGGGAGGGAAATGGGTTCTCCCTTAGGACAGCCCAGAGACTTGTGTACCTACCTGGGGTCCCTTCTTCCCTGGAGAAGCCTTTTCTCCTTTCCCAGAGAGATGTAGGTAAACTAACCTTCTGAGCACTTCAGGTAAGTGGTTAACAACCAGTGTCACAAATGCTTCCCATGCTGCTTATAAGCAGTGCAAATCCAACACAGCCTCCCAGTTTTAAAATCTTCATCAGACTTGCTCTTGCTTGTCTTTGACATCTCCTCTCTTTCCCAGCCCTTGCCCTGTCCCACTCCAGGCTTTGCTGCGCTGCAGTGGAGCTGCCTTTCCCTGCATCTTGGGCTGCACGGAGCAGCCTCGTAGATCACTTTAGCAGCTTGCTGGTACACCACTGGCTGTGAGGTCCCCGCCTGGCGCAACTTTGTGTCTGCGCTTGTGCCTCGGTGACTCTCAGTCTTTGCTATTATTAATTTCTGAACATCTATTTTTTTAACTTGGTAAGTCTATCTGAGCAAGTTTACATATCAGATAAAACGGCACTGTATTGCCCAAGTGTTAATATATTTTACTATTTGGTTTTAGAGGCAAATCTGTTTGACCGGTCTGATGAAATATACTTAGAAGGAGGCTTGAATGCAAAATTGAAACTGTATGTAGGATAATATCTTAAAGGACAGAAAAAGAAGGAAATCTCAATGCAGGAGGCAAAGGTTTTAAAAGAACTGCTTAGGCCAGGTCACTGGATACCAGAAGTAATAAAGCACAAGAAATAAACTCTTACAGTGTATTATTTTAAATGACAATGGTGGGAGACAAAGAAAACATGTATGTTGACTGGGGGAAAGGTGAATGATTCAGAGGAGACAATAACTGACACTTCTTCAGATACTTCTTTTCCAGTTCCCACCAAGCCCAGGTCTGGTCTGGGAAACTTGTGTCTGAAATCCTATTTCCCTTCTGAAACTTCAGTCTTTATTGTTTTTTACACAATACTCCTAAGGAGGGTCTGGGGTGAGTGCTTTTGTCAAGCCAGTATTTGCAGCCATAGCATGGAGAAACTAAAGCCACCATGTCTAACGTTAGAAAGTTGCACAGGGAGGATGAGCACCTAATGGACTAACTCCTCTCTGACTGGTATTGCTTGTTTAAAGTAGGAATTAGCTTTTGGGAAATGAAGAGGCAAAGTCTCTGCCTTTTGTTTTAACCTTTCCTTTTGCAGGAGAAAGGTTATTGCGTAGTGGAGCTCCTAGAGCTGGGCTGCAAATGGAACAACATATTCCCTGGAGCCCTCAGCTGATTTTAACTTCCTTTGTTAACCATTACTTCCACTTTCAAGATACAGATGCAAACTTTAGGATGAAAATCCAATATGCCCCTCAAATTTTGTTACACTTGAGGTGTCCTCTTCAATCTCATGAATTCCCAGAGAGTTTTCCGTTGCTATTTTTTAAAGATTTGGACCACTTGTCCTTATGTGTGTTCAACAATTATTGCATGTTTTACTAAGGGCTTGACTAGAGGATGTGTAGGGGGTTTATAGCAAGAGTGGAGGAGCTACAATTCTGTAACTTTTTAGAAGATATAATTTTTTTTTCAAGGACTTGCAGAATATTTTTGTATAACCTGCTGAAAGACTGTTAATGTTCTGGAACACAGAGAATGGAAAAATATGCTTTAATTATGGAATGGGAGACACCAGCAAAACCAGTTTTCCTGTTATTTTTTTGCAGCGCAGAATTATGAAATGGTGCTGAGAGACAAGTTGGTGCAGCTGAATTTTGGGCCTAATCGATGCAAGTTTTTACCTGCAGCACTACAAATTATCTGGGAAATTATACCTTGTTGATTTCTACTTCATTGTCTATTTCATGCATCTTCACCTCCTGCAGCATCTTTACTCATAAATTAAACACCAGACTGGTGTTTGTTTAGCAACTGAAACATGAGCAAGAGTAAATGATTGTTTTGGGTGGCCAAGCATCCAGAGAAAAGAGAATAGACAGCTTCAGGCATAGCTACAATCAAAAACCTGATTGTCTAGAAATGAGATAATTTCAAACGAAGCTCAGCTATCTGTGCTCATTGTGAATTATGTTACTCACAACATCAGGTTCCTACTACTTTATAAGGAGATAGCATTGCTGAATCAACAGTGTTGTGAAAGGCAAGGTGAAAACTTTATTGGCTCATATTTCTTTGACAATATTGACTTCCACCTGGAGGGATTTTGTCGTGATGTGGGCAGAGGGGAAAGCTTGTGGATCCCTGTTGTGTCCTGCCTTCAGAAGGCACCTGTGGCTGGGCAGCCTGGGTGGAAATTGCTGCTGGTTGGGCTCGTAGTGCTTTACATCCAAGTCCAGAGAAATTATACTAGCTCCACTCTGGCCCAAGTGATCTAAAGCCGGCTATGGACATGGCTGCAGGTGATGAAATTGCTCTGTTATTATAAAATAATTCTTTATTCGGCACAGAATAAAAGATTTCTTTTGTCTCAGAGAAAACCTGTGTTTTATAGGTAAGGAAGTTGATGCCTGTGCTCTGCTGCTGGAAAAACTATCTAAAGAAATAGGTGTTATTTTAGTGTATTATACTAACAAATCTCTAGAAATGTGGAGCCATCGGTATTTTTCAGCAGCCTCAAGCTGACATTGATTGCTCTATGGTTATGAACATACATATGAACATGTGTTTTCAGATCGAGCAGTGACTCCATCAAGATGTGACAGTGCTGGGAAGCAAACACATCCATCTCCTCAGGGCTGCTTTGCGCCCCATCAAAACCCCACGAATTTGGTTTCTTTGACAGCCTTGGAGTGGGATGGTCTGCCCGGGCTTGGATATACCAGAACTTCTGGGCTGCTTTATTCCCTTTACCACATGATATATGTCTGGCTTTGCTGATAAGCAAATAATGGCTGTTACAGTGATCCTTGCTGAATAGCAGAAAGGTTTTTCACCGCATCAAGCAGCTGTAGAAATATGGAATTAAAGTAAGAGAGAAAACTATGAACATTAAAAGTGTAAATTGACATGAGAGCCTTTATTATCCCTTCAGACACTAACGGCAATTTTTTTTTAACAGCTTCTTCAGTTGGCTGATTGCATGAAGTAAAGCAATTACAAACTAGCTAACATTCACTGCACAAACAAAAATCTCAGGGAAACGGTTTGTTTACTGTTTTCAGCATCTTTACAGAACATAGCAATACTCTCAGCAGAGCTGAAAGATGTAGTACTAAAACCAGAGTCAGGGAGAAAACAAGTTCACACTGTCCTGCATATGTATGTTTTTGTAATAGAAAAAATAGTCAAGCTAATTTTTAATTTGTAGGCATCTGCGTAAGGCTTGTGGTTGCCAAGAAAAAAAGTATAACCAAGGTGCGTGCACACCTAAAGAGCGCTGACAAGGAGAAAGTCATGTAGATATGAAAACAAAGCTCCTAACATCCCACTTCAATTCATAGTAAACAAGATTTAAAAAAACAAAACCAGGAAGAGGCCTGAACTGCAGCTGTGCTGCTGTGAATAATGAGAATGGTATTATTCAGCAGTGGTTTAAGATTCCCTGCACCGAATTGACCTATGAGAACTGTCACATGTCAGCATGGAGGAACAGCTTCCAGGAGGAGCTGCAACCAGCAGCAGGAGGTGGTAAGTGCTGGAACCTGATCCTCAAGAGCAGGTCTCCTTGGAGAATGCGCTTGACCCAAGTGTGCTGGCAGCAGGCAGTGCTCATTACCATCAGATAGAATTCACTCTGGCCATGTTTTTCTTTTCACCCATCCCGTGTCCGTCAAGTCTCTATCAGTTTTAAGTTCTCTGAGCGCTAGTTTGTTTGGCCAGATTAGTGATAGATCAGTGCTTATCATATTAGTGTTCATTCTTCACCTGCCCCCAGACACAAGTGGAATAAACTCCAGTGATGATAATAGGGACAATGGGTTTTGCAGTGATTGAGCTGAGAGAGGCTCTAAAAGAAAATGGCTTTGAAAGTGAGCAGAGGGAAGTCCAGACTGAGGGTTAGTTTGGTGATGAGGGAAAACAGGCTTCTGTAATTAGTTCTAATGAATTATAATAAACATAGAACAATATCTCCCTAGCTTCTGGGATTGAAGGAGTAATTAAATCTGGAATAAGCCACAGCTGAAATTCTGACTTAAATACAAAGGATTATTTATTTTGTGAAGGTTGAGCTATGTCAGACTGCGCAGCTGTCTTAGTGACCGAGGAAATCGTCATTAAATGACCTAATACTAGCAGAAAGCGCAAGGAAGTCAAATGTCATATTTCCTTTCAATATATACTAGGAATAATATGTTGGTGCGTCTTATGTTAGTACCAAGTAAATAAGGAGAAATGATAATTAAGAATAAAACAACTAAAGAGCATGATATCTTGGAGGATATCGGTAGGATTTCCACAGTAGAAATTTATGCCTGGTTAACCTCTTTTAATTCTTTGGACTGCTCAGCAAAATAATGAAGAAAGGAGAATTAAGCTTTCAAAAATCCTTGGGCAATGGTTTTCATAAGAGGTCACTGATGACACTAATTATGCATAAGGTGAGATATAAAGTTTTCCTGCTGGATTAAGTACCTCTACTGAGTTGTTGAAATTTAAGGGAACTTTTGGGGAAAAACTAAAGCAATGGTTATACAGTCAACACTAACCAGAAGAGAAGCAACTTATATCAGCTAAAGGAGCTTTCTCCCTTCCTCTGGTATAATTGCATCACATTCCTGTTACACTGGGGAAATTTATTACACCTGTCCTGTAATTACTTGCAATACTTGCAATTATCATGCTTTCAACTATCAAACTATATGTACAGCTGTTTTTATCTTAGCTAAACTCTACCTGTCAGAACTGAATTTCTTCACGCTGGTTATGTACCTGAGGCAACATCATTCTGGAAAATTTGAGCTGTAATGTTTTTTGCTGAGAGAAGAGATGAGGAAGAAATACCTCCTTTTTCTACTCTAATTTTTAGCATCTTCTTTCCTGTAAAGTTCTAGAAGCCTGATGCTTTGGCACCAGTAATTACAACTTGTGTTGGTGGGGGGTTCTTGTTGGTCCAGCATTGCCCCATTTTGGACAAATTATAGCTCTCTGAGGATAAAGATACTAGTGACTACTAATTGTCACAGAGACCAGACTGTCTGGTGTTCTTATGATCTTATGTAGAGGGGAGCTGCCTGTGCTGGGGTGAAAATGTAGATAGAGCTACTTTGGCATAATTAACCTAAATAATCTTGTAAGATTGTAGTGCTGCTGTGGCAACTCTACTTTTATTTTTCTGGAGCACTGTAAATATATTAAATAAAACCAATGTTAATACAAAATCTTAAGACACTCTCCTCTTCTTATGATGAGTTGTCCATTTTTTCTTAGTCTTTATTTTCTGCCAGCTGGTCAAATTCTAAACCAATTCCAGTGAGTATTGATATTTCTTTTTTTGACATTCAGTTTTGGGTCCTTCCCACAAAACAGAAATAAAGCACAAACCAAACCTCACTGAACCCCCACTTCAAAAAGTTTAGTTGTTGGCTTTCCTTGGGTTGCTTGGCTCATAAGTATAGGTTTTATTTTAAGGGAGCTTCTTTCACAAGCTCTCGGAAAAACTAATAAAACTAATAAACCTTCTGCGGTGAATTTCTAGAGAATCATTAACCAGAGATTTGTTGCCATGGATACCGAGACAGGTAGGTAGCCTACTTAAAAAAAAAAAAAAAAAGGGAAAAAAAAATAGCCATACACAGATACAAAAACAAACAACCCAAAACAATTTGACCTCAGCTCAAAAGTGAGAAGAAGCAAAATTTTCCTCTTGTAACAGCAGATGTTTCAGTTACAGAAGAGGTGAAGAAATCCAAAAAAGCAAAGTGGTAGTAAGGTAAGTCTTAAGGGTTGCTTCTACCCTAATATAAAGGCTATAACATAATCCTCACAAAAAAAGACTTTAACAGTGAAGTAATCTTTAAGTAATGAATCGATCTTTTACAAATCCAGATATTTTAGGTTTGCCATTGCTGTGGGGAAACGCCCTCACGGATGTTGTGTTACACATGTTTAAAAGTTACTATGACAGCTTAAGGGGTTTCCTTTTATTTTTTTTGCTTTTTTGTTTTATGGCTTTTTCTGCTAGGTTTCTTTCAAGCCATTATCAATACAAAAAATGCAGGGCAACGCACAATAAAAGAAAAGACCTTGTGGAATCAATTTCAGTGACAAATACGCACAAATTGCAGGTGGCACCTGAGCTTTTCATTGAGGCTCAACTCCCAGGGTCGGTGGGACCTGCGCTGATGGTGGTGATGGTCGGAGTTATTTGTCACCGCACGTGGAGGGTGGGATGGAGAGAGGGGAGTAGCGTGTCTGCTTTGGGCAGGCTGATGTGAGTAAGGGCTCTTTCACGTCACCCCAGAAAGCCGTGGTCCTGGAAGTGGGGTCTGCATTCACCCACCAGGAGGATGAAGCACAACCAGGAGAGGCATTTTTTCCCTGCTAGCAGGCTTTAATCAGGGGCGAGCCATTAGTGAGTCAGCCAGGAGCTGGGCTGCTCCCCGCACAGCGGGGGCAGGCAGATTCCCTCTGTGTGTTGTTGCAGGTTTCTATAAAAGTCTTTTCCATTTCCAGTGCTCACCTGAAGAGTTAATTAGGGAGACAACCATGTTTCTGCTTTCGGTTGTACTTAACGATCCCCAAAATGCAAATAAAAGAAAGAGCTGCAGCTGTTTAAAATATTCCTGCTGCTATGTTATTAAGTACAAGGGGACAAACATAAGGGCAGTAAGCCTCTGATTAAGAGCAGGTTTGTATGGTGTACGTGACTCAAACATCAACGTTGTTTGAACTCGGCGCTGGCTCAATTTTACCCCTGCCCATGAGGCCGAGCTTGTGCCTGAGTGTTTCATACATCTGTGCTCTTTGAATCAAACAGGACGCAAAATCCCTCTGATGTAAAGGTTTTAAGGCTTTTAGCCTTAAATTAGCTTTAATAAATTAGCTTTAAGGCTAATTTATCCTACTGACATAAAACCGTGTTTGTTGGGAAATACCACATGGTGCCATAGACTCAGGAAAGTACGGATGATTGAGAGGTGCTGTCTGGGACTGAGGACAAACGGAATTAACTTACTGTCTCCTCCGTATTTGCTGTACGTCATGTGGAGCAAAGAACCAGACTAGGAAAAAAAAGTCTTTTTCTTTTTTGAACACAGGTCTTTTTCAAGTGTCTTCGTGGTTCCCACTAAATAACGACAGTAACATGGCTAGTGCCCTGGGAAAGAGGTGTAGTATTCTTGTTTAAAAAAGAGAAATGGAAATGGAAAGAGCTCAAGTGGTACAGGAGCTTGCCTTGGGCAACCGTGTTTTATGACCCATGTTTGGATGTTTATGTGCTATCAGACTACAAATACCATACATCCCATGTTTTCCATCATCTTGGTCTTTCTGCTCACATAAAAAATATATCACTTTGCTAACAATGAAATAATATCAAATTCAGTCAGCCACAGGCAAGAAAGATGAGAAAGGAAGATTTTGCCTTTAGCTAATCCATATATGAAGGCCTGAAGAAAAGGATGCCATGTTTCATCTTCCTAAGGCTAGTCTGTACTATAACATTAAAATATCATTTCCTCTGACATTCCAGGTTAGCCTGGGAGAGTTGGGTCTTAAAAGGCTCAGCTCCCAAAAGACACCAGCAAAAGCTGAAGCTTGATGAGGAACCATGTGCTGGGGAACTGTGGCTCCTCTCCAGGAGCTGCTTGGGCGGTCTGTCCTTTGGCACTATTAGTATTTATTTCCACTGCAAGAAAAGCACCTCCTGCTGCTGGGATTTATACAGTTTTGGTATCCTTTCAAGGCTTTAGCATGATAACAAGGGTAGTGTGCTTACATTTCTTTTTTATTGTGTATAACAGTGACCCTTGTCTTGCCCGTGACCCCAGTGGCAGAGCTGACGTGGGTGGTGTGTGTTGTGGTCATTATGCACGTGTTTCATGTTGTTCTGGGTCACAGGTATGACAACACGGTGGGTTGCAACTGCTGTCCAGGAAAGTGGCAACTACCTGTCAATACAGCTAAATGTAATCTAGCTGACAGCTTTCTGGTGAAACTTGGATTTACATTGTGAAAAAGGCTGACAGCCACTTTTCTGGACAGCCTTCTGCACTGTTCCTGTGAGTGCTCCAAAGTGTTTGTTGGAATAAGAAATGAGCATGTTTTGACAGTGTTAAAGTCAACGTTAATGTTGTAAAAGCCTTTATTAAAAATAACAGTTCCATGAGGAATGCACCTGCTGGTTAAGGCAGTTTCAGGAAGGCAGCTCTTGGAGGGGTTTGTACGACAGCTGGAAGCGGGTTCCAGCAGCCACTGGGCATGGCTTGGCCATGCAATGACAGCTGCTGTCCTGGCCAGCGCTACCCCTGTTCATCCAGGCTGCAGTGCCCCACAGCACAGTGCAGCACCCCATAGAAACACTGGCTTGTACCTGAACATGTTGCAGTCGTGCCGATGGGGTTCTCCGAGCAGGGCTTCTGCCTGGGCATCATGCTGCACGGCTGCAGCAAAGTCACTTGGGCTGCTGCAGTCTTTCACCCTTCCATCTCAAGTGCTGCTGCACAGGGTGGACACATCTGTCTTAGCCCTCCCTTTAGAAGCATTTAGCTGTGAATCAGAACACGTTACAGCAGATAACTAAAGTCACTGTTGCTGAGTTGCGAATAACAAATTCCTAACAGCAAAATCTCTGGGCGGAAGTCACACCGAGTCATACTGAGGCCATTAAAAGGACACAATACGCTAGCATAAACTGTTACTCTATAATATAAAGTAAATAATGAAATTATAGATTTATAAAAACTCTGAAGAAAAAGGACTAAAGCAGTCTTGTGTTATTCTCTGGAAGTTGTTTCCTCCTTATGCTGCTTTCATTCATATCACTTTCATGTGCTCCTTAACGGTTTTTCCTTGGTGGTGTAAGTCTAAAATTTTAGTACAAAGAAATAAAACAAAGAAAAATATGTCCCTTGGTAGCCTGACAGACAGAAATGGAGAAAAAACTGCTCTGGAGATTTGTTTCTCTGCTGGGCTGTTAATTCAAAGCCAGTCCAACCTGTAATTACTCTTCTCGGTCCAGTTCCAAAGCCCACTGAAATCCACAGCAAGGCAGGGGCTGAGCTCTGATAAAGCTGAAGAACAGTTTGATGATTCATCTGGAATTAATTTGATGGTCTTAATCGAGGTTTTGGGTGAGAAGCGTTCAGACTGCAGTGTGGGCTCCTATCCTGTGTTGCTTGACCAGACACACTGGCCTGTTAGATGGGCAGTGCAGACACTCGCTGGGGAGGCTTTGCGATGGGGAGCACATGCACTCCCTTCTGGGACTTCCTGATGAGATCTAGTCTGGGATCATTACCCCTTCTTGAAACACGGTAGAAACCATGGAAGTGCAGGGATATATCTTGTTTTATATTGTGCCTGACCTCCCATATCTGACATGCATTAGCTCTAGTTCCTTGATAGGTATCAGGCTTCTTCCATCTTAGGCTGTCTGCTTACGGTGGCAGAGCACTGTGAGGACCAAAGGAGCTGTGTGGAAGCAGTTCCTACCTGTTTAAGAATCACTCTGGTGGGTGTTTAAAGGGGAAGGCATAAGGCACAGGAGACTTCTCTATGTCATTCAGGACTGTTGCCATGCCTGGAAACATCCCCGTGTTTTGATGCTGTTGCAGTGGGGCCAGCAATCTCCATGTCCTGGTGAGTTTGGTTTATATTTTGGAGAAATTATCACTGTAGTCTTGCTTCTTGTCCATGCTTTTGCTGTGTTAATTAGCTCTGAGTTCAAACACGCTATGAGGCTGCAGTGACTTTTTATAATTGCTTTGTGGGGACGAGGGTCATCCCCTTTGTCGAGAAGAGTGATGTGGTGGGAAATCTGAATTTAACTCACAAGGCACGACAGCCACTACGTCAGAACTGCTGATGTTAAAGCAAGGCCGAGGCCAAGCAGGAATTGATGGTTGCTCCAGCCTTGTCTCCAGTATGTCCAGGAGGAAACACTGCTAAAAATCCTCTAGACAGGGTGGGGTAACAACAGTGACCATAAAATATTATTGCACAAGCTGATAAAAACCATCTGGTCTTGGCTGAACCTGAAATGCATGTCCTTGCTGCATCTGAGTCTTCACTCAGCAGCAGACTCTCCTGCAGTCTGAGCCGGTGAAGCTGCTCAGTCATATTAAGCATACAACCAGCCTTACCTGCGTGGCAGGATTTTGTGTTGTAGCAGACCTTTCCCTTTCCTACCCTCACTTAAGATGAACCATAGTACAAGCAATTTGTCTGTGAACCTGAAAGCCATGCAGACTGAGAGTGCAAGGTAAAATCCTATCTCCACACTCACATTTTTTGATACAGCAATTGGGACAAAAAATACTGACTGCAGGTTATGTACCGGTCAACTTCTGACAAACCCTTACAGAGTTCCATTATCCCTTCCATCAAAATGCCTCTCACAGGCATTAATGAATCAGGCTATAACATTTTACAGGCAGACAAAGACTTCAGCAAGGCTAAATAAGGAATTTTTGAAGGGTCAGTCTTGGGGCATTTGGAGAGGCCAGTCTGGGCACTTACGTAAGACAAGTTGATGATGAATATGTGAGGGCCGAGAGCTCGCGCTAAGTCCTAGGCTTGTTCCAGGCTGTGACTTCACTGACCGCTGCCTACATGGAATTTCTGAACATTTTCTACACCCCAGTCCTGCTGTAAGGGGTGGATCTTAATGGCTTTTCTCTTGTGGATGCAGGAAATATGAATGTGTCACAGTTGATATAGCAGTTACCCAAAATATGTATTTTACCCCTGCTTTTGTAATTTTGGCACAGCCTTCTGCCAGCTGATTCTTCCTGGAGGTTTGACACACAGAAATTTCTAAATAGGGGTGGACTGAAGAACTTGTGTAGCTCCACAGAATGCATGAGCAGAAGATGCATATGTGACGAAGGTTTCTGCTGAATCCAATTGCCAGCAGGGAGAGCATAACAAACTGCATCCTGGGTGACTCTCTGGAAGGCTTGCCACCAGTTTTGTCCCCACTGGGGCAGGCCTGAGAGACAGTGACACCACCAGTGCCCTATGCTGGGTGTCAGGGAGAAGGATTCTGTGGGGGGAGTGTGAGGGTGAGCATGCCGTCTAGCCCCTGCTCCCACGCTGGGAGCGTCATGGCTCTTCTCTGGCTTGCAGAGGTCTCACTTGGCTCATAGAGTGAATGCCATGAAAGGATTAACTTCTTCTATGGGGCAGGAAGGGAGACACTTGTGCAGGCACAAGCACGGCAGGGTCATTGTCACTGCACAAGATGCTGGTGCTGCTCCTTGCAACACATTGCATGGAGGATTTGTCTGCTTGGCAGCTGGTTGGTTTGACTCTATTTAGCACACGCATGCCCTGAGCCCCAGTTCCTCAGGGTGTCATACTGAGCCATGGTAACCTCAGAAACCTTCTCCTGAAGCAGCTTAGGAACAAAACCACAGGGGCATTTCTTTCACAGAAGGTCTCTGAGTCTTCAGGGGGGACTGGCTGGAAAGCAATCTAAAGATCATTTTGAAGAAAAATAAATCATTGCCTCCCCACTGCACAGTGTAGACACAGTTAACTTCTGTTTTGGGTACAACATCGACACTTCCTCACAACATGTGGCATGATTCCTGTGAATCTCTGCTGCAGATCCTGATATAATGTTCCCAGCACCCTGTCCACGCCCCTCTATAAGCCCAATGACACTCTGCAGGCACTTGTATTGGCTGGGAAGACCCCACCGGTAGTGAGTAAAGTCCACTGATATCCTACGATGTAAAGTTCACTAGATCATCTCAACACAATATATTTCTTCTGGGAAAAAACTTCTCAGGTAAAGCAGCTAGTTCATCACTGGACCTGATTCAGACCAGCCACTTGAACCTGAGGCTCTCATCACTAGCTTCATGTGAGGACCTCATTAGAGAGATCCCTAAGCTAGCAAGCTGATTTGCCCCCCTTCCCCGCCCCAGCAATTGTTTCTTGTGTTTAGAGCTGCTTCTATGAGTTCATGATCCTTTGCACTTGAAGCCACAGCCTGGTAGGAAAGTCTCTCATTTACTTAACAATCTAATTTCTTCCTTTTTAGTCCAACAAATTGAATACCTTCATGAAAAACAACAGCAACAAACCAACCAAAACCAAACAAAAAACCCTCCAGCTTATGTTTTCATAATGACGGTAATTTAAAGCATACATTAGCCTTCTGTATTTTATTTTAATTACAGGTGCACCAGAAGAATAAAATATTTATACTTGTGTGCACTTCTTTCCTTTCTGACAGCAGAGTGCGTATGATAAGCTTTTCTGAGACTTATTACAAGATTAACATTTTTCAACCTATTTTTATATACATATGATATATATTCATCAATACCTTCTTATTACAGTCACTGAAGATCCATCAAAGGTGAAGAAAGTAGAAACAAGTATAAGTCTCAAGCATTTCTCAAGGTAATGGACATGTCTGTGAAGGATACATATACACTCATTGCCTAGGAAAAAGGATGTTCCAGAAACCCAAAATTTCTCTGGCTTTTTCATTAAATCCAGTCATCTTGGACAACACTGACATATAATTTCCCTTCTAAATGGAAAACTTTTTTACCCTCAAAATTCTGTGTAAAGTCTCATTTTCCTCTTCCTAACACCCTCAGTGCCTGGAGAGACAGATATATTTAGTTGCCATTCATTTTCAGGGCTGTATCTCACTAGTGCTGGTAAAGGAGAAAGACCCTTGAAGTTTGGAGTTTCACCACATAGTCTCCTTGATTGCAGAGGAACTGACTCTCTGCAGCTGGAGGTAGTGCCGAGAATCATTAAAGAGAGACAGCAATGCAGTGCACAGTGCTATTTAATCTGTGTACAATTTCCTTATTCAGTTTAGAATAAAGATCACATTAGAGAAAAAGCTCTAAAAACTTTGTATTAGCACGTTAGAACTGTAATCTTGCACCATATCCCCTAGAGTAAATACATACGGTTGCAATGATTCCATTTGAGCCTTGCTGAGTTACACTGAGTAGATCACTGAATTCTTTTATTACAATGGTTATTATTTTTCATAAGACCATCAGATCCACTGAAATAACTTAGGGCTTCAGAACCATATACGCCTGACTATGCTTTCACAGCCACTGGTGCAAATGAGAAATATCTATCAGTTGTAACAGGAGTAATGGTGAAAGAGGGTGAAAATCAGTTTGGCGTGCTTACTGATAGCCCTGCATGTTTTCAAGAAAAAGCAAACCTATTTTTCCTTTTCAATAACTGTGATTACTTGCAGACTGGTGACTTTTCTTCTGCAGGGAAATCAGGGGAAGAATATAGAAAAGGCAAAAAAAAAAAAATTCTGAACACTGAAAAAAGGCAAAGGGGTAGTTTCTGAATCCTTCAGCTTGTCACCTGAACTCCAGCCTGATCTTTTGTTTCCTTTCTCTTCTGGATGTGTGGCTCTTTCTGAGTCCTAAGCTGCCACTAGTGCCTAAATTAAAACTCCCACGTTGAAGGGAGTGCAGGCTCTGAATCTCGGATAAAGCTGCTACCAGTCCATCTAAGGCTGTCTCCTGCACACAGACAATGTAAATATTCACTCTGCCTTTGATGTGACCTGGTTAAAAATTACAATTCTGTCATTATTCAGACGAAGTGTCTTTCTAGTCCACTTGTGCCCGTTCTTCATTGACAATAGTTATTCATTTTTCTCACATGAATTACATTCTCCCATCCAAAGACCATGGAGTCTAGCAGTTTTTCACAGACACAGCAAATGGCAAGAGCCAAATGCACAAGGCTTCCCCCCCACTCCCCCTCTAGTGCTAAATACACTTGCTCAGGCCAATTTTGTCTGTCCAGGGCCTTCCTCTCCAAGTTATGCCATTCCAAGGCTACCAGGCTTCTTGTTACTCTATTATTTCCTGAAATACAGAGTGCGTTCAATTTCCTGGCTTCCTCAGCTCTGGAATTGGTTGCCATCTGTCAAGTAGTCAAATGTGTACATTTTCAGCAGTAATATAAATAAATCAAAAAGCAACAAGCAAGAAAAAAAAAAGAAATAGCAATTCTTTTTTTCTTGCTCATATAACATCCTTAAACATTTCTCCTAGGTATTTTTCAAAGCGAGTAAATTAAATTGGCTAATGTGCAGTTAATACCTGTGCTGCTAGAAATGTGTGGATAAATGCCTATGCCTATGCTTCAGGCATAGGAATTTTACAGGAATAAAACCTACAAAATTTAACCCCACTGTAATATGTTTAATATAATAAGGATGTTTAATGTCCTAGCCACTATGTAAGCAATACTGTTTCACAGTTGATAAAGTGGAGTTGCTGCTCCCTTGGCTGATCCATACAGATGTGGGAATTTTAAACCATATTATAGCTATCTATTAATTTCAATTAATAATTTTTAGCTTTGTGAATACTTGCAGCCTCCTAAGAACTTGCTGAGGGAGGCACAAGAGTAAGCCTATTGCGGTGGGTAACTTCTGAGGTCCCCCAGAAGCAGTACGTGGACCCCAGGAGGCCACCTACCACAAGCTGAAAACCACAAAGTAAGACAGAAATACCGCTAACAATGATGAATGAATTGACAAGAAAGACATAAAAAGGCAGATATCAGCAAAGCAGGAAACACCAGCCTGATCTGAGTGAGTGGTCTTTAATTCAGTGGCTTCTTCCTACCTGTGCTGAGTGCCAAGATTTTCAGAAGACAATATAAAACGAATTATAAGGGAATGTTGTTCGGGGAAGCTTTCCTGAAACTCCTTATTTTATGCACTGAAAATAAAAATGTTTCTCTCCATTATATTATTTGTTATTCTTTCACTGTAACAATGTGTGTATACATCACCAAAATAGCCTGAGCCTTCTAATCTTTTAGAAGGCTGCTGTGCCTGAGCTAAGTAAAATTTTGTGGTAAATGAGTTTGACAGTCCAGTCATGCATTTTAACGGGAGTGTTTCCTCATGATATATATACATTTATTACCTTTCACTTTAGGGAATGGCTTCATACTGTTATGTTTTGAGAAAGGAAAAAAATCTCAGTGGCCACCCAGTTTCAGTTTGCACTGGATGTCAGATTATATAGAAGGCATACTTTGAAATGCTACATTAAATACTTACCATCTTTCACCTGCAGCTCAGGGATAGCAAAAGTCTGAATGAGAAGAGATTTAGCAAGGATTCTGCTCTTCCAATTTCCATTAAAATCAGAATTTAGTCTTTCTGGTTATTTCCATGTTTTTCCAAATATTCAAGGAAAAACACAACAGGCATAGCAAAATAAGCATCTCTTTTAAATTCCCCTTTGCATGACAACGCTGAAATTTTAATGTTTATGTCTTATGACTTTATCATCCTGAGCACGAACTGTTGACCTTGGTTACCAATGAACCAAATGCACTTGATTTGCTGAACAGAATAATAATTCATCTTTCACTTGCAATGTGGAAATTTGGGTGCCTATTCAACAACTTCATGACTACAGTTTAATAAGACAACCTTCAGTAAGAGGAAATTCATTCAGCTTCAGTTTAATTGGTTTTCTTAGTTGCTGGAACTCAGCTTGTCATGAAGGGTTAAAAAAAGAGAATTAAAAACATTAATTAAAATGTATGATGCAGCCATGTTTCAGCACAATGCGCACCACAAAAGAAAAGATGTGTTTCTGTGCATCATCTGTGCCTCGAACAAGCACATGTTTGGAAATAGGCAAATATGATTTACAGCTAGAGTAGAGTTAGAGTACGGTTAGTTTCTTTAACAGCTCAAATTCTGGTCAAGAAGAATGGATGATACTTTTAATATTTCATCCATTCAAGTTCTATATCCTACATAAGCTCACAGTGGGAACTAACGCAGTTTTAAATTGTAAAGGGGACTAGTGGCTGGGATTCAGGCATGCCTGATGCATGTTTTGTTAGGTTTGTTAAATGATAATTTCCATGGGAGTAGACAATCTGCTAGAATAGGCATGAGAAAATTCCTTTTCTAGCGGTATTTTTGGCATTAAAGCTGAACCTGAAAGCACTAACAAAGGCTGCGGTGAGAGCTGGTCAGGAATTTTCCCTAGAAAGTGCTGATTCATCAAAAAGGGAGTGTTTCAAGGAAGTCCCCCTGTTTTGACAAACCTGGTGAGAATTGTGGTTGGTTTTATCCTGGGCCTGTCCAGGCTTCTCATTTCCATGGCTCTGAGGTGGTTTTGTCAGCATGATGGTCCCAGGTCTGGCAACTCTGGAGTTTCCAGGGGTCTGGAGTGCCTCTGAAATCCAGATTCAGCTGCTCTTCAATGCTTGGCCCTATAACAGGGAACCTGGAGAGTACTTGAATATCTAATGCTATAGCATCTTATAAGTAAGGGTTATGAATACATCTGCATCTGCTCTGGTATGCTGCTAGAAAAAGTCTGTGAAGAGGTCACAGAGAAAAGAAATCAGTAACCACCAGACTGCAAAAGATTTATCCTGTTTCCAGTTAATAAGACCCCAGCTCATTAGGGGACAGAGTTTTGTCTTTGGCTTCAGTCAGGGTTGAATATGATGTAAACAGAGGTATGGTCTCAACGTTAAATCAGAATACACTCTGTTTTTCATTCCAGTAAGGCATCCCTTGAAACACATGGGACTAACTGTGAAGGAAAGGTGGTACAGGCTCCTCTGGTTCCCCTGGGCTCTTTAAGCTTTGCTTGTCAGTGTTCTTCTGAGACACCTGAAAACTCACATAGAAATCTTTGCACTGGCAAAATTTTGAACATTTTCTTTAACAACCATAACTACTAGAGCTATACATTAAAAAAAAAAAAAAAAAAAAANATAAGATGGAAACAGCAGAAGGGAAAAAAAAAAAAAAACAGAAAAAAGAAAAAATATCAAAAGCTGAGAAACCAGAAAAGGTAACAGCTTGAGAGAGGTGCTGGTTTGTTATGCTGCCACAAAACAGATCAATCCATGCCTTGAAGTGAACACCCATGTGTACATCCTTTTCAGCTGAAGTGTCTGCAAAACTTAAATAGATCTTCTTCTGCCACATTCTGCCATCGTGAATCTCTAGCCTCTCTCTAGCTGCTTGTGATCATATTAGAAATATTTTTCAGGTCCTAGTTTTAATTGCCTGCAGAGCTAGCAGTCAGTTGACAAACACATGTTCAACAGTTACAGAAGTAGGGCTGCACCGCTAACTGGTAAAAATAGATGTCAGGACTTCCAGAAGATGAGATATATCTACTGCTGAAAACACTTACAAAGTGTGCTCTGGCGACAGAAGTCATGAGACTTATAACCTCCCAGTGCTGTTGTGGTCCTGCTATTATCATGTCATTACACACAATGAGCATGTAAGGGGAAAGAACATATATTCACAGCCTGTTAGCTGAACTGACAGGTGAAATGCGCGCATCCTGTAACTGTTGATGAATGTGATATACAGTACAGTACTATTCAGAAAACTGGCTTGATAGGAAAGGCTCCATCTTAACACCGCAATTAATACTACCATTTGGCTTATCTGTAGAAGTGTGTCACCTACCCCTCTGGGCAGTGGAAATCTACCAGATTTTCTGATACCCAGCAGCTAGACCTCTGGTAACAACACGACACATCCTGCCTCGGGCCTTTTACCTTGAAACGTCTGCTTTTGAACATGTCATTTTTGGTGAGTCTGAGGCATAACATAATCACTCCCTTCAAAAGATGAATAAAGTGGCATTTTTGACTTGGCAGGTCTGTTCTCTGAGCGCTATCTGGTTTTTTCAGCCTGCTTCCTGAAGTGTGGAAGCAACTCGGTTTTCCAGTAAGAGCTGCCGGAATGTTGTATGCATTAGTTAGATTTTATATAATCTCTGTTTCGTATTCCAACGTTTATTGAATTCTTTCTTCTGACCAAAGAGTCTCCCTGGGAGCTTCTTGCACCTGAGTATCGGCTGTATAATACCCAAGAATTCCCCAGAGGCGTAGGCTGTGGCTCAGGAGGGCACCCTCTGTCCTCCCAGCCTGCTCTACTTTGCAGCTAGAGGTAAAGCAGGGCATCCTGATGCGACAGCATCTTGGTATGTGTAGAGCCCTGGGCCTTTCTGAGATTATTTGGTGTGTAAGGCAGGAGATATACCTCCCTTGATTTTTATACTGCTTCAAGTACATAATAATACCCATTATAATCCTAGTAGTGTCTAAGAAGTAAACTTCCTAGGTAGGTATTTTTGAGATGCCTCCCCTGAGCTCCCTTACTATACCTCAGTGTTATACTTCTGCAACAGCAAAAGCAGAGTTCAGTTTTGTCTTGCAGGCACAAGGAAGACATGTTTCATATACCCTATGCTGCTTATGCTAAGGCAGAGTAGTGGAAAGAAGGTATTTCAAAGATCTAGCTCTATTTCCTAGATATGACTGAACTCCCACTGAAGAAACCTTACTGTATCAAACAGCCTAGCTTCTCCTGGAGGTAACCAAATTCATTGTCATGGTTAGTCAATATTCCTGAATATTTAATATATTGCTTCTTGCTCTTAACAAGAATTTTGACATTATAAACACAAACTTCTAAAGAGGCAGCATTATCATTCTGATAACAGTACATAAGTTTCAGAGGGCTGCTGCCAAAGCTGATGCTGGGAGCAGTGAAAGATTATTTTAGGGAAATTTCCTAGTTTTCTTCTATTCAGAAGGGGAGAAAAGTGCTTGCCCTACAAGGCTGTCCATGTTCTCTCCTAATCTTCTTTGACCTTTTTGATGTCTTTAAACTGTATATAGTTCTGGTGAGTCAATGCTACCGTTGATATGTTGTCTGTACATTTTAGGTAAAATTGAATTTTGTGCTTAAGATAAGATTCTGGTGCTATTTAGATCCACAGGAAGTTTTGGCTTCTGTGAAGATTTTCCCTGGGGTGTTTTCTTAAAATTTTGAAATAGTAAAAGACTTTCAATGATGACATGAATGCTTATGTCATGAGAAGAGTAAGTTACATCTTTAAATCTCACAGTTTTTCTCTGTGTTTCTCTGCACAGACACACACATGATTTAGAGATTTCAAATATGAAAAAGAAAGGCTAGTCCCTCTACCAGAATACAGAATACCAGTACAGAAGCATAATGGCATTTTTTTTCCTTACACCAGTTTATTTCCTGATCTGATGAATTCCTCTTGACTGCAAACATTAGGCTGGGCTCCTCTTGAGCAACTGTATTTCACAATATTTGAACCAGCACTGGGAGGAAGTAGAAATAGCATTTATAACAAAAACCATAACCGAGAAAACTCTTTGAGAGTACAAACAAAGCTCTGAGGAATAATGACTGCTCCTCTCAGAAGTCTAAAAATGTCATCAGTTAACAGCTGTTGTAAAATAAGGTACAGGCAAGGTGGGTTTGATCCTGTAACAAGGGTGAAAAGAAATTGATCAAAACTGACACAAAAGAGATTCCTTAATGGTTTGATTGGGATTTAATGTTTTCCAAGAAATCTGTGATAAAACCATTGAAAATCCATTAAGAGTTGGTTGTTATAATTTATAACATAAAAACAAGAAGGAGGATTGAGACACCTAATTAGAGCATAACAGTGATAGCAAAACACTTTGGGTAACATCCTGTAATTGATGTTGACACTGAAATTAATGCCTCAGACATGGTACGCTACTCAAAGAGAAAATTTCCGTCATCTTAGATAGAGATGTGCTGAAAGAAAATTAGGGAACTCTGTCCACAGCTGATAACAAAACACTTAAAAACTCTCTACAGCGTTTGTTTGATAATGTTTTTATCTCACATATATTTGGTTACTTTTAGTCCTAGACTTGTTTCTTTGCTCATGGAGGATACTTAAAGGCATTAAAGGCATAAAGGCAAAACATATAAGTATGTGATTAGAGCTCTTACTAAATGAGTCTTCTTACACGTTTAAGTTTCTATACACACTTATAAATACTATGTTGGCTTCAAGCCACAAGGCAAGTTAATGTGGTCAGGAAACAAATCCATTCAAACTATTGGACTTGTTGATTATTCCTTTATGTGGAAAAACGTTGGCAGCTGATACAGAATTCACTCCAGTCTATTCAGGCTGCAGAGACTGTTAAGGGAAACAATACACATTTTCAGAAATTAGTTTGACATTGTAAAAGTTCACCTTGACAAACTGGGAGCCAATTAGATGTGTGGCAATAGACAGCTACATGAAGAGACAGACCAAACCAGGTGTTTCTGAAAAGAGCAAGCTTGATGCATAGAATCTAAAAATGCTGTTTTTCGCAGTGGTACTACAACCAAGAAAAAACGTACTCACAAAACACATTTTGGTGCAAAAGCAAATGCATGAAAACTCAGAAAGGACTGTCTAATTTTGGTCAAAAAATGGTTAAAGGGTGCCAATTTTTGATAAAGCCAAATTACAAGCTAAAAAGGAAAGAGAACAATAAATGAAATGATCACTTATATTAAAGCTGGTTACATATTCCAGCAGAATTCAAATAATACCAACAGTGAATAAGATTCCTAACATTACAAAAATCAATGTATGAGTCCAATCACAAAATGACAACACAGCTTTGTGAGGTTCTGTTGCCTTGCAAGGTCCCTCTGGACTGAAGTGCTGTGCTTTGGGGTGTCAGCCACTCCCTTTCATTAAGGATGGCATTTTCTGGGACCTCCTTTCCGTCTCATCATATACATCATCAGCAAATATATTGAACAACACTGGCCCCAGTTTTGATGTCTGAAGTAGATTGCTTGTCACCAGCCACCAAATGGATGTTGCCCTCTTTGTACTTGATGGTCCGGTCAAATTCGCAGCCCATCTAGCAGTCTGTCCAGCCCAAAATTACTCGGCTTCCTGCTCAGGAGGCTATCTGAGACAATGTCAAAAGCGTTATGAAAGTTAAGCCGTGTGACATGTACCACTCTCCCCATGCCCGCAGAGCCAGCCATTTCATTGTAGAAGGCAATCAGGCTGACCAACCATGATTTGCCTTTGGTAAACCCAGCCTGACTGTGGGTGATTCTGATTACCTTTTTGTCCTCTATGTGTTTGCGGGACCGGGGGTAAGGCTGATCAGTCTATAGTTTTCTGGATTCTCATTTTTCTTAAAGATGGGTATATTGTTATCTTTTTTCCAATCATCAGAGACCTCACCCAATAGCCATTTTTTTCAGAGATGGTAGACAGTGTACCAGTCATCTTTTTCAGCACCCTTGGTTGCATCCCACTTGGCCCCATGGATTTGAATACATCCAACTTCCTTACACCGTCACTAACCATGTTACCCTCCACCACCAGCTGCCCCTCTGCTTCCCAGGCTGGACTGATATATGTGATGTTTGGGAGCAGGCTTTGGCTGTGAACACTGAGGCAAGAAAGGCACTAAATGTTTTAGTCATTTCTGTATCAGCCATCATGAGGTTGTTTTTTCCTCTTTGTCAGTGGACCACTATCTTCTCCAAACTTTTGTTCTGAGCACTTCCATGGAATCTATTCCTGTTACCAAATATGTCCCTACCTATTTTTAGCTTCATCTGAGCACTGGCCTTTCTGAAGTTGTCCTTAAGTGCTGGAACAATGCTTTTACATCCTCCTTTGTTGCTTGTCCTTGTTTCCACTTCTTGTATGCTCTTTTATTGCATCTTAATTCACTGAGGGGCTCTGTGCTCATACAAGTGGACCTTTCACTGAAATTCCCAGTATTTCTGTCCAAGAGGATAGGTTTTTTTCCTGAGCTCTCAGTAAGTTGTCTTTATAAAATCAACCCAGCTCTCCAAGGCACCTGTCTCCTTCATGGCTACTTTCCAAGGAATTCTGCTTAGAAATTCTCTAATGAATTCAAAGTTTGCGAGTTCAGACTCCTAACTCTGCAGCTTCCCTTCCCAGGCATCCTCTGGATCCTGAAGTCAATAATTTCATGGTCACTGCAACCCAAACTGTTGTCTATAGCCACATTTGCCATCGGTTCTTCCTTGTCTGTGAGCAGCAGGTCAAGGACAGCCTTAATACTGCTGGCTCTGCTGGTATTTGTATTAGGAAATTGTTACTGATATCCTCTAGGAACTTCTTGCACAAAAAGTTTCAAATCTTTTCTCCTTAAATTTAGTTGGGATTGGCCTTCCAAAGTTATATCTTTCATCTTTCCTCACCATCTTTAAATTTTTTTTTCACAGATAATGACACTTGTGATGCATTGGAGTGACAAACAACTAAAGCAGCAAACCCTGATTGAAACTTTTTTCTTTTTTTTTTTTTTAGTTTGAAAAAGTCATTCCGGTCTTGTCATATCTGAGGACAACAACAAAATCCTGGGAGTCAGTGAGCTTGCTGATATTTAAAAATTCCTGCTGTGTCTGTTTACAGGCTTACTATTATATATTGTTAAGCTTGGGTGAGATATTCAGGACTGCATTCAACATAAGTAAAGACATTTCTTGCCATGGGGAGAATTAATCATAAAAACCCACACAGATAAAATAAAATGCCCTGGGAAAGCTTGAGGAAGGAATTAATGTAGAGGTTTCTGTAGCTTTATTTTTCCTTTTCTGTTTTCCATTTTCTTAACCCCACTCTCAGAAGTGGCATGGAAAGAAAGCACATTGATACACAGGCATGGTTTGTGATCATTGCAGTCATGGGAAACAGTGAGTTTTAGGAGGGATCTGAATAAATAGATTGTTCTGTCTCTGTGAAAATGAAAGCAAGATAGGTAACAGACAAAAAACTTGGGCAAGGAAGTGAAGGAAGGAAATTAATGCACTAGGGATATTAATACAGCTGGGGTGAGGAAGCTCTTTTCTTACCCTTTTCTGCAGGGTAATCAGATGGCTTTTTGGGTGCCAGGAAAGAGAGCACGCTGTGCAAGTCTGAGTGGTGCAGGGGAATGACCTACCACAGATCCACACCTGCTCTGGGTAAGCTGGTTTAGCTGTCTGACATGCAGCCAACAAGCCAATGGGCTAGTCTGGTGCTTTATCTGGGCTAACTAATGCTGTCTTTGAGCTAACCAACCCAGTCAGAGTACTATGCTCTCATGGCCATAATTTTTATGTGCTTCTGAAGCGCCATGAGTTGTGCCTACCTACTGCTGTGCTGTACACTGCAGATATCCCATGGGAGGTTTGGCTTAGAAACACTCTGAGGGTGCAGGTTTCTGCTGGACAGTGCCTTTCAGGAAACAGATCTATTTGGGAAGAACATACCAATTTTGTCTGTTAGTGATGGGGAATTATTAAACCATTCTGACATTTCATTTCAACACAGTCAAAATGTCTGAATTGGTAGTGCCCAAAAATGTTCTTTTGCCCCTTTTCCATTTGGACTTTGTTATGGCAATGTTTATGTCATGGTAATCAAGCCTCTCTGAGTATTTTTTGTGAAATTCAGGACAATAAGTAAAAGCATTGTCAACACAATTTCTTTTGATGAGCTTGCACTGAAATATTTCAGAAATCAGGCTTCACAGTAGTGTTTGAATTTTCATTCTAAATTGACATGGAGAGGGACTTTTCAAGTATTGGAATCTCATGAAATGTCACATCTTTTTCTCTATTAGGTCTCATTCTGACCTTATCCAAGAAAAGAAGGTGTGAGACACTAGATTGAAAAAGTCCCAGCTATTTTCTATGAATCTTCTTCTGAAATGAAGAAAACCATTTTCTGTCAACTCTGCCCTTTCTCCGATGAACATAGCCCTCTAGATACTAGCATAAGCAGATGGCACAGGTAGAGTAAATTCTACAGAGTTCTTGTGTAAATGGTGTGCAGCTTGCAAAGCTTGTCAGGTTTCTCTTTTTCTCACTTTTAAAGGTCATTGTTACATGTCAAAAAATTTGTGACGGCATTGGAGAGGGTTCATCTGCGGGTACCTGAAGAAGAAGATGGTGCAACTTGTAATTAATGCAGAAGAAATACTATATTGCTCTCCACCAGAGTTTAATGCAGAAACAGGGCAGATGTGCCCCTCATTGTAAGCACTTTTTGTTAAACTCTCATTTTTGTCCCTTAGATTTGAAAGCTAATAAAGTGTCCACTCAAAACAGTTCATCAGGGACTTGCAGTTGCTTCCAAGCAACTGTGGTGGGTTGACCCTGGCTGGATGCCAGGTGCCCATCAAAGCTGCTCTATCACTCCCCTCCTCAGCTGGATAGGGGAGAGAAAATACAATGAAAGACTTGTGGGTTGAGATAAGGAGAGCGAGAGATCACTCAGCAATCACTGTCACAAGCAAAACAGACTCCACTTCAGGAAAATTAATTTAATTTATTACCAATCAAATCAGAGTAAGATAATGAGAAACAAAAACTAAATCTTAAAAACACCTTCCCTCCACCCCTCCCTTCTTCCCAGGCTTAACTTCACTCCCAATTTCTCTACCTCCTCCCCACCAGCGGCGCAGGGGGATGGGGAATGGGGGTTGCGGTCAGTTCATCACACGTTGTCTCTGTCTCTCCTTCCTCCTCAGGAGGAGGACTCCTCACACTCTTCCCCTGCTCCAGCATGGGGTCCCTCCCATGGGAGACAGTCTTACGTGAACTTCTCCAACGTGGGTCCTTTCCATGGGCTGCAGTTCTTCATGAACTGCTCCAGCGTGGGTCCCTTCCATGAGGTGCAGTCCTTCAGGAGCAGACTGCTCCAGTGTGGGTCCCCCACGGGGTCACAAGTCCTGCCGACAAACCTGCTCCAGTGTGGGCTCCTCTCTTCACAGGTCCACAAGTCCTGCCAGGAGCCTGCTCCAGTGTGGGCTTCCCATGGGGTCACAGCCTCCTTCAGGCACATCCACCTGCTCCGGCACGGGGTCCTCCCTGGGCTGCAGGTGGGTATCTGCTCCACCATGGACCTCCGTGGGCTGCAGGGGCACAGCCTGCCTCACCATGGTCTTCAGCATGGGCTGCAGAGGAATCTCTGCTCCGACGCCTGGAGGACCTCCTCCCCCTCCTTCTTCACTGACCTTGGTGTTTGCAGAGTTGTTCCTCTCACATATGTCTCCCACAGCAGCTGCACAGATTTTTTTTCCCCTTTTTAAATATGTTATCCCAGAGGTGCTACCACCTTTGCTGATTGGCTTGGTCTTGGCCACTGGTGGGCCCATCTCGGAGCCAGCTGTCATTGGCTCTATTGCACATAGGGGAAGCTTCTAGCAGCTTCTCACAGAAGGCATCCCTGTAGCCCCTCCACCACTAAAACCTTGCCATGCAAATCCAGTAGAGCAACTTTTCTGTATTCTCTGCAGATGAAGCTGCAGCCCTCTGAGATCATTAACCCACACCATATAGTATAAAGTACTACAGAGTATAGAGAGGTGGTACCGCCTTCAGGCAGGAAAACCTGAGTCAACTGACTTCAAAGCTTTCCTATCTGCAGAAATGATGGCCTTTCCGCTGGTAAAAGCTGGTCTTGCTCCATTATCTTGTTAATGCTTTGCCAGCTTATACCAGCTGAAGATTCACCTCTAACCAAGCACTTTAATGCAGTGAAGCGTTTTTCAGCAGTTGCTTTCCACATTAGGCATTCCTCTGAATAAATGAAAATAGCTACATGAAATAAATTTTATCTGTCAATGAAAGCATGAGAAAAAGAAATACCTCAGTGTTTTGTATCTCCACTTTTCTCAGGAAGCTAAAATAGTTCATGGTTTTCTTGGCTCATTTTATTCCCAGTCCTGAACAGACTGTCTGACAGAGTAAGAACAGCATAATGTCAAACCAAATGAGAAGGGCCAGAGGGTATTTATTTATATGTAGGGACAAGCAACCTCTTTTTTCTAAAGAGAACAGGGCTAAACCCAAGAAATATAACAAGTCACTGCTACTCATCTGAATGAGGTTCATATGGGGTTATTTCCAATCTCTTTTGTATTTTGTACCCTTTTTAAGGCACATGAATATCCAAGCAAAAAAAAACTGGGGGGAGAGGGGGAAGGGCACTGTTCCTCTTTTTGACTTGAGCAAAGTTATTTATACTGATGTTATACATCCCCAAAGAGGCCATGTTCTGTAGCTGAAGCCAGGGAAGGATTACTCAAAATGAAAATCACCAATAACAACTTCCTCCAAATCACAGCTAGCCATTCCACCAACTGCTATCCTAGGAGGCACCAAAAACACAGCTAGCTCAACACATAACTAGCAATTACTTTCATCCTTCTCCCCTTATTTACTCTTGTAAAGGACTCATTAAGCTGAGGAATGACAAAGTTTCCGTACTGAGCCTTTTTGATTACTTTCCTTCCCAACCAGAATTTATTTCTCATGACCTTTACAACTATCAATTTAGATTTTTCCCCTTAGTCATTTGGGCTTGTGCTTGATTGAAGCATCCTTCTGGCTGTGAACATGCTAGTGCAGTGACCTGGTGTGGCCCCTACATTGGCAGACTCCATTTCAAAAATCTGACACTGCAGAACTGTCTAATCCAAAATCCAGAACAGACTTCTTATTCCGTGGGATATTTATTAGCTTACCTTGTGAAGTAGGAGTTTTAATAAGGTGCTTTCCCCCCTTTATATTATAGTCCTTTTTTCCCTCCTCCATGAACTATTTGAAGAAAGGGTAGATCCTTCAAATGAGTGTAGCAGGGAGAAAATATGACAGGGTTGTCAGGCTCCAGTATGAAAACCTAAGCTTGTTGATTTGAAGGTAAATGTCAGTGCCTTGTTAATTAAAACTCCCAGGAGAAGTCTAAATTTTTTAATCTGGATGTGTCTCTGGGTGATTGAGCTCATGAATATTTTCTTTGCAACTCTTTCCCTTTCCCCACCCTAAAGAAAATTAATACAGTGCTATGTTACAGACCTGTTCCAGATTTCAAAAAAGTAAATGGATTTCATTCATTTCCTTCCTGGGCATTGATTTTGGCGTTCCTTTGGTTTGGTTTGGTTATTTCTACTTCTGTCTTCATACAACATTATATTCTTCTTCATTCTTATTTAGTAAAAAATAAACTTTGGCAAGACTAAAAAGTATGATGATGAATTAGTGATGCTGCTACTCAGTGATAATGTTAACATAACAGCTTATGATAATGTTGATCAATGATGGCCTCTTCCTATCACAGTATAAGCACTATTTTTGTAAGAAAGTGTATTGTTCCAAAATATGGGTGCTTAAAATCTATAGATTATTTTTCTTTCACTGATAATTTTTCAGGGTAATCTTTTGCCTAGAAAAGGTTACATTTATCACTTCTATATTTTATCAGCACAAACAATATATTTTTGCTTTTTTTCTTCAGAATTTGTTATTATGTTGATGTGGCCTTACCAAAAGAATTGAGATCTTTGAGCTGGTAAACATATTACAGTATTTTCAGAATGTTCTGAAAGTCTAAATTTGATAGTTTGACTAATATTTAGAAATGCCATGGGACCTAATCCTATTTGAGACCTGAACAGTAGACAGATCAATAAATACACAGTCACATATCTTTGATATTTCATTGTACTTGGTACCACAATAAATTACACAACACCAGAAAAACAGCTTTAAATGTAATACACAAATTCAATGAGAGGCAGGGTGAAGTTAAGGAAAACAAGACAGTTTATATTCTCAGGCAAAAGGCTAATGTAATATTCAGAAAGAAACAGTTTCAGCTGCTGTAGCCCACATGCACCTATAAACAGGTACAAAGACAAGCATGGATGTGAAAATTGCTTATTTACTACATACCTGAGAAATTTGGCTATCCGAGAGTAGAGCCCCAGAATATAATTACAAAGTGATAATTTTAGCTCCAAGGAGTGTGTTCCCTAAATCTCCATGCCTTCAGCTTGAGTTGCCTGGGGCTCCTGACTGCTAAATTCCAGCCATAGCAGCAGCTTTCTTTACACAAATTACCGCCCCAGTCATTTTCTTCCAAGCTGAAATCACCAGCTAACTCTACATGGTTGTTTCATGCTCCATTTTGTTCCCTTTTAAAGCAGCTGATTGAATTCCACGCTTCACAGTGCTCGGTGGGACATCTTAATTAAATAGTCATTTTCAAGGAAGAGCAATACCAATTCAGTGGAACATCTTTTTTCCCCCCAGTACTCTGAAACTGGTGCAGAAATCCAGATTCATTAAAGTAAAGATTTTTTTTACTGGCCTGTGGTGAAATCAGAATTTTGTCTATAGTATTTAGTGCCGTCTGCTGTTGCAAATTTCATACCTTATTACCCAAGCACAGTTTATTCTGAAAAGGAATCCTTTCACGGCATAAATCACAGCTGAAACTGTATAGTATGATCAGCACCTACTTTCTTGGGTTGCTTTCCAAAGCAGCTGAAGAAACATCCTAGTGACTGGCTGATAAATGAGATACTTTGTTCCTTCTGCCACATGGATTCGCTTCTGCAGTAAATGCTGCTCCCTGGAAAGAACAATTTCAGGTGCACACCTGAGTCCAAACAGCGTTCTAGGACACCAAGCAATTCTGTAATGCACTTGACAAGATGACCTTGCTGGTGCACTGACAATTTTTTCCCGTTACTCTCTATGCATTTTGCACCAATGATACCTTGCACTAGTGTGGAGAAAGAGTCCTGGGAGCAAGCATCCAATTCCTGTTCTGAGCATAGTGTCTGAACCTACAGCAGTCTCCTCGGCTGCTCTCTCTCTACTCAGGCCCACAAATTTTGCAGGATGAGCTAGCTTTTAACAGAAAGTCTCCCCTCAGCCAGCATAGTTAAAGCTAGTAGGTATGATATACAGGGCAGGATCACACAGATCTCAGGTGAAACCATAAAGCAGGGGATACAGATGTGGCCAACTCAGTAGTAGCTAACTAAAGGACAGCAGTTTGATGAAAGCAGGTCAATGTACTTTTCAGGAAAATAGCCTTCTTTAACAAATCTGTCACTGCAGTTACTCTTTGGATAAAATTACAAGTTCAGTTATCAAAATAAGTGTGTTTTCATAATAGGTTCTTGCAAGGGGTACAATATGACTCAAAATTCTTTTCAGAAGGAAAGGTAAGAAGGTATATGAATGTGTAACAATAAGAGTTTGGGCAATGGTGCTTATTTTACTCTACTCTTTTTCTCTTTTTACATAAAGCTATTTAGTCTTTCCCTCTCTTGGCAATATAATTATATATTTATTCACACAATATTTTGCCTTTTAGAAGAAATTTTCTAATCCGGTAGTACTAACTCATACAAAAATATTCTAACATCGTGCGTGTATTTCTCATTGGACCAAAGGGGCATCAGCAGTTACTCCAGTTTCAAACATAGTCATTGTTCATTCCTTAAACACCTCACTAATGATATTTTTTACTTTAGATTTCTAACCTTTTTTTTTTTTTTCTGTTTGTTTTGGCTGGTACTTTAATCACTGGAGTGTTTTTCTTGTCAAACAGACAAGTATTCCTGATAAATGTGCTTCTAAAGCACTAAAGCTGAACACAACTGTCTTGCACTACATATGCTATCTCTGTTTCTTGATGCATAAGACCTGTACGTGAAATATCTTCCATGCAGTTCAGCCGTGCAAACATTGGCAATCTGCTAACAAGGAGGACTTTCTCCTGCTACATTTTAATGAAGGATACCAGCGTCTTCCCCCATCCCACTTCCCTTCTCTTAGGCACAGCACTGCTTGCCAGGAAGAGTGCTTTGAAGATGCATTGAATATACTTATCATAGAATCATAGAATCATTAAGGTTGGAAAAGACCTCTAAGATCATCTAGTCCAACTGTCAACTCAACACCACCATGCCTAATAAACCATGTCCCAAAGTGCCACGTCTACACGTTTTTTGAACACCTCCAGGAATGGTGAATCTACCACCTCTCTGGGCAGCCTGGTCCAATGCTTCACCACTCTTTCAGTAAAGAAAGTTTTCCTAATATGCAATCTAAACCTCCCCTAGTGCAACTTGAGGCCATTGCCTCTCGTCCTATCACTTGCTACTTGGGAGAAGAGACCAACACCCACCTCACCACAACCTCCTGTCAGGTAGTTGTAGAGGGCGATAAAGTCTCCCCTCAGCCTCCTTTTCTCCAGGCTAAACAACCCCAGGTCCCTCAGCTGCCCCTCATAAGACTTGTGCTCTAGACCCTTCACCAGCTTCGTAGCCCTTCTTTGGACACACTCCAGCAACTCAATGTCCTTCTTGTAGTGAGGGGCCCAAAACTGAACACAGTACTCGAGGTGCAGCCTCACCAGTGCCCAGTACAGGGGCATGATCACTTCCCTACTCCTGCTGGCCACACTATTCCTGATACAAGCCAGGATGCCATTGGCCTTCTTGGCCACCTGGGCACACTGCTGGCTCATCTTCAGGTGGCTGTCAGCCAGCACCCCCGGGTCCTTTTCTGCTGGGCAGCTTTCCAGCCACTCATCCCCAAGCCTGTAGCATTGCATGGGGTTGTTGTGACTGAAGTGCAGGACCCGGCATTTGGCCTTGTTAAACCTCATACAATTGGCCTCAGCCCATCAATCCAGCCTGTCCAGATCCCTCTGTAGAGCCTTCCTACCCTCAAGCAGATCAACACTCCTGCCCAATTTGGTGTCATCTGCAAACTTACTGAGGGTGCACTTGATCCCCTCTTCCAGACCATTGATAAAGATATTAAACAAGGCTGGCCCCAAAACTGAGTCCTTGGAACACTGTCTGTGACCGGTTGCCAACTGGATTTAACTCCCTTCACCACAACTCTCTGGGCTCAGCCACCCAGCCAGTTTTTTACCCAGCAAAGAGTACCTCTGTCTAAGCCATGAGCTGCCCAGCTTCTCCAGGAGAATGTTGTAGGAGAGAGTGTCAAAGACTTTACTAAAATCCAGGTAGATAACATCCACAGCCTTTCACTCATCCACTAAGTGGGTCACCTTGCACAGAAGGAGATGAGGTTGGTCAAGCAGGACCTGCCTTTCATCAACCCCTGCTGGCTGGGCCTGATCCCCTGGTTGATCTGCACGTGCCTGTTGAGCTCACTCAAGATGAACCGCTCCATAATCTTCCCCGGTACCGAGGTCAGGCTGACAGGCCTGTAGCTCCCCGGATCCTCCTTCCAGCCCTTCTTGTAGATGGGCATCACATTGGCAAGCCTCCAGTCATCTGGGACCTCCCCTGTTAACCAGGACTGCTGATAAATGATGGAGAGTGGCTTATCAGACCTCTCCCAGTTTGTTTCCTTCCCTTGTGTCAGACTAAAGAATGAACAAGCTGGAGGTATTGGCCTGTTCTGCCTGGTGGTCTGCACTGGGCTTGGACATCACAGCTACCAAGCAAATGAAAAATGAAATGTCTGAGGAACAGAGAACGTAGCTTTAGGTTCCTGCAATACCAAAAAAAAGGTAAAATAAAGTCAGTAGAGATTGGCATTAAAAGAACTGTGTCTGAGCTTCACCAAGGAAGATGCATAGGGCATTCAGGCAGCCTTATCCAAGCCGCAAAGCTTCCTTATAGAAGGTCTGTTGCAGCTGAGAGAGTGAGGAGATCATCACTGCTGCCTGTATCACATAGTATGGCCTTGAATGGTGCCCAAGAAGTTTTGCTAAGCAACTGGCAACATCGTTGTCAAAAACAGATGAGCATCAAAAAAAAAAAAAGTTTTAAGAGCAAAGAGTCAAAACCAAAATGTGGGTTTGGTGAAAATAGCAGGATTGTGTTACACACCTAAAGGTGACAAATAGGTTTTATATGGGGGATGAGGGTCTGGTAAAACCAGAGTTGAAAATTCCCTTCAGCCTAAAGGTTATCTTACAGGAACTTCCAATGTTAACTTAGGGTGTGAATGTTGGGTGCCTTGGTTGACAGCATTATCTGAGAAACAGAGAGCACAGAGTTATGGCTGTTCAACCCCAGTTCAAAACAAAATATTGCTGTCAGAGGTAAGTATTACTTGAAGAGCATCTGAACATTGTTCAGAATCAAAGTAGTCTCAGCACATTATAAGCCTGGTATTCTGATTTCCCTTTTGGTGTCTCACTGTGATTTGACTTCCTGGCACACAGAGTGAGGTGGGAGTGTAGGATGCCTGAAGGACATGATAGTGCTGTGAAACTACACACTATGAATGGTACGAAAATGAGGTAAGGAAATATCACTGCAAGAAGAAACTGGGTGGTGAAAATGCTCTCACGATAGTCAAGTACAGCATCTTTCATTAGCAACAGCAGTCTCACAGTGGCTGAGTTCAAAGTGCATACTTGTCTTTTTGATTTTGTGAAAGATGCTGCAATCTTGTCACCTACAGTCTGTTGAAATGATGCTTGCAGGCATCCACGAGAGACAGAAATCCACAGAAACATGGTCTGGAAGAATCATGCATTTTTATTACCTTTCCAAGCTGTTACCTTAACAGAGCTGGACCATGTATTACAAACGTGCTTCAGACCTGAAAACCAACAAAATGCCAGTGGTGTGGTTTCAATTTCAACAGCTCTGTCAAATACCGGGTATGTCAGTGGAAAACATAGTATCTACTCAAAAAGACCTAGCAGCTATCTGTAAATGTAGCCTGATATTAAAAAAAAGATTGAGAAGGCTAATAGCCCTCAGTTGCCTCTTTTTCTTGTGCCCTGCTGAAAGCCAGCACAGCAGGGAGTGGCAACTGCGTGAGAGGCCGGGACTAACCGTTCTCGTTGAAATGCCTGCGTTCAGCTCTGATGATACAGCTGAAAGTCTCGTGCCCTCTTGGACACTGTCAGGTCTCATTATCACTCTACAGGGGACACATGGAGCTGGCAGAGTTATATTATGAGAAATTGAATTACCACAATGCAGAGGTCCTGAAGCACTCTGCAAATTACTGCTGCGTGCTCAATAGGGAGCCTCAACCCAAGTAAGTTTTCCCATGGGGGCAGTCTGTGTTGGGGAGCTATGATCTTCTTCATCATCATCATCATCACTCACACACACACACAGACACGCACACACGCACACACGTACGCACATTCCCCCGCATTTGCAGCTGTGGAGGGAGGAGGAGCTGTGTGCTCAGCCAAAATAACTTTCACAGGCAGATATGGAGAAGAATTTTATCAACCTTTCTTGCCAGTCACCTTGTAGTGTATAGCGGGTAAAGAGGGATTGACATTCTTGTGGAAATGGTGCAAAGTTGGTCTTTTGATCCTCAGGATGTCCAAAACCTGGAAAATGTCAAAAACTACCTGCTCGTAACAGCTTTGTACCTGCATACTACCCTCAGGGTCTCAAGAAGCAGAGCAGAGAATTGCTTTTGCTTGCAGCTGCTTCTTGAAATCTCCAAGAAATGGCATCCAGCAAACATTAGGATCACAAAAAATTAGTCTAGGGCAACCTTGATATTCTCTTTTCCCTGGAAGCACTGCCGGGGAATGGAGATCAGAAGTGTTGAGTCAGCCTTGTGCTAGACCTTTGCAGAGGGGGCACATTACTATTATTATCCTGTTTATGAGCCTCATTTTGTAAAGCGGTATGATGTTGTGTTGTTTGCTATTATAAACACCAGATGAAAGCAGAATCCTGTCCAAAGAACTGAAACTTTTTACAAGCACAGTGCAAAGCTCAGGCAAAACCAATGCATCTCTTGTCTTACACTTTTTCCAAAGGTTTGCTAAAAACAAATTAACTTGCACTGGAAGAGTCGATGTCCATTTTGGTAAATGCTTTCTTCATGCCTACTTTCAGCCAGCCTGTGTTTTGGCTGTAAAACTGAACAAAAATATTTGAAAAATACTGTTATAATGAGAAAAAAAGTTGGTTGAATTAATGATTCTCATATTGTATTTCATATGACTTCATTGTTATGAATCCATTAGAAAGCAGGAAAAGAGGGAGACTGTGGGGGACATCTGTGAGGAGAACCAGAATTTCCGTAGACGATACGCATCCATTCCAGGCAAAATTCCCTAACACTGTTCTTGCTGCTCCTGTAGTATTCAGTAAAAATAATGTTGCTGAAGGCTGTGTTAACTTTAGTGCAATATTTTACTTTTGCTGGTTTGATGAAGAAAGCAAAGGTAAAGCACCTTTACCAAAATTAGTTACCATAGCAATGAATACGAGTGTATCTTTCACGTCCTTCGGTTCCTAAAAAGTAATCCAAGTGCTTTTATTTACTGTACAGCACCAATGAGAAATCTTTTGTTACTTTTGTTGCTTGTCTTTCAGCAGGAATGGAGTTTATGCACCTGGAGCCTTTGTTATAAATTGTTTCTAAATAATCAATGGAAGGAGGTATATGGAGATTTGAGGAGCTTTTATCATGTGAATGTTACAAATAACAACATGTCCAGGGTATTTTTTTTCTAGCAGCAGTTAAACCCAAAAATGGCAGAAGCAGAATTATATCACATAGTCACTAAATTATCATACGGCCTCTTTAATTGTGACATTAATAACAGAAGCATACCCTACAACCCAACAGTGGAACAGACCTCAGATTACTCACTGTGTCAGGCACAGTTACTGCACAAAGAAAAGGAGGAGAACAGAATATCCTAGAAAATAGATTCATTGCAGAGGCATGTATCGTAAGGGGAATGTCCTACACAGCAAAATGAACCACAGTCCCATGGCAATATGATAACTTGCTCATTGACTTTTTTTTTTAATCAGTCCACTATATTCCTAGGGCACATGGTCTCTCTTGAGAGCTATAAATATGAAGGATAAAAAAGGATATTTTACTGAGCTGTTTTGCCTTCAAGGTTTGCTTTTGATTAATGACATAATTGCATTTCTTCAAAGGATGCTGTGTAAATAAGATTTGCCTTCTGACATGATGGAGTGGGGAAGAATTTAAATAATTTAAAAAATCTCTGTCATTGCTGACTTTTCACTGCTTTGGCTTTGTGGAAATTGTCCGGTTGAAATCTTAGGAAGTACCTGGAGTGATCAATAGCAGTCAGGGACCTTGAAAAGTAATGAAGAAACCAACAAAATATCTAGCTTTGAAATACTTAGAAAATTGATTGGACACACTCATGGGACTGGAGTCATTAATAAGACACGGCGTCTTTCATCACTCAGTCAGTCAGTCAGTCATTATGCTCCTATAGAAGTTTAACACTTTATTTGCACCAGTACACATGTAGTTAAAATACTTGATGTTAGCTCTGCTGACTTTAAAATTAAAGTAACACTTGGTTAACATGCAATAAATGGTGCTGAGTGAAAATTACCTGTAACACCACTGTTTTATTGAAAATTTGGGTGTTCAGTTATAGTGAATTTTTTATTATATGAAACAATCTTCTTATGCAAATTGTCCAAATGCAATTCTTTCTCTCAGGGAACTGGGAGGAAAAATGTTTCAGATGTTGTCAACCTGATTTTCCAAAATTTTCTAATGTTTTGAATAAATTTAAACTTTTTTCTGTTTGAAAATTTTAATTCTACTGCAGTTAGAAGAAATCCTTATTTTCAGCTTACTCCTCCTTTATCCCATTCTACATCGATGAGCAAAAGGAAAGGAGAAGCCACATTTTCCTCCTAATTTAAAAATTAAATTTTATTTTATGAAGAAAAAAATTTTGCTCCATAATTTTGGACCATTCTATTGGTTGGTAGCACAGCTAGATTTTATCCTTTGTTCAAGGCTTTTTATCAGTGACTTTAAATCCTACATTTCTGTTGAATACACCCAGGTCACTTTGTACTCCAAAAGGTATGGCTGTTGCACTGACAAATTGCAATCATATGCAATAGAAACTTTCAGAATTTGTTTAAAATCAGGAGAAATGTGCTATTTGATGTAGCTGGATTGTTAATGACTAGAGATGCTTCCTCTAAGCCTCCCCATTCCCTCATTGATAACGAACAGTATTCCAGATGTTACAGAGGGCTTTGCTGTTGATCTAGATATTTCCATTTTTGGAAGTATTGTTAATACCATAGACTTTCTTGTTGTTAGACCCTAAAGAACACAGATACACATAAAGGCGGCCAATTCCCCCATGGTCTCATGTGCAAATATGGAGTTCCACTTAATTCAATTTCTCTCTAAAGCATACATTTAACTCTTGGTTTGTATCAGCTTAGCGAGATGTATGTTACAAACACATTGCTAGCTTTCTGGCATTGTGCTTGCTATTGGAACAGGGGAAAACATATGTTTTTCATCTGTAACACAGGTAATACCCTATCTACTGTACCTCCAAAAGCTCTGGTTGAAACTTTCAATTCTCAACACTCTTGATCTGGTGTTAGGTTAGTATGAAATACTACTTTTTCCTACAGTGTGAGCTAAACCAAGAGACTAAAAGTGAACGACCCATATACCCTTCAGATCAGGTTAAGCACAGTATTGATTGTTTTCTTCTTCTGTATGTCAGTGCTGTGCTTCCACATATATCTCTTAAATCCCAGATGTTCAGGAGCAAACACGAATAAGAAAAGCCAGGAGTTAATCTCTGTGAGCCTTGCCTCTCCCAGCATGTATCGACAGGACAGGACTTTCCGCTGCCGTGTATGCCTGAGTGAACATTGATTTTGATGCCTTACCTCCTGGCGCGCTACTCTAGGCCACTGAGCAGAAACCCTTGCTTTTACCAGCAGGACTCTGTCCCCTAGTAACTGTGCTAATGAGGAATGGCAGAAGAAGGAGCACAGCTTAGAGGAAGACACTCTTGCGGGGGCAAACCTCCTGGATTCTATTTTTAAGGATAAATGTTGTCCCTTCCTTTCCTGTTTTCTTTGCTTATCTGCTTTCCAGAGCTCAGGCCAAAGACTGCAAGGCAGGAGATTTGAGGTGGCTTTAGTGTGGCTAATTAAGTTAGGTTTGCATTGGCTTCACTACAGCTCCTCGCTCTGTCTCAGGCTGGACTGATAAGCTTGGAGGGAGTCTGCATGGGAAATGAGGAGAGGCATCGGAAGCCAAGGTGATGACATTGGCATTTGGGTTTACTGAATGTCAATGCTCAGATGAGCAAACCACACTAAAAAACAGAAACATGTTTCCTAAGCTTGTGCCTCCTCTGTGACAGGTGAACACAGGGCTGCACGCAGTTTTGGTTGCATATATAAGTTAGCCTCTCAATTATTTTTGAGGTGCTTCTGTCATAGACGTTTTCTATTGGCTTCAGGATGGATGCCACTGTCAGTGACGGCTGTTGTGAAATCCCAGCAGTGTCATTGGCATATCACAGGCATCAGAGGAATGGCAGAGGGTTGGCAGAGAGAAGGGCAGAGGGGGAAAGTCATGGGGTTTTGAGAAATCCCATGTCGTTTATACGGGGAAGTCCCACGCTCATGGGTGGCAAGCTGGGCATACAACCTCACCCTCTGTGGAAAGACAGCACCCCGGCTCCCAGAAGTGACTGTGCCAGTTGGTTTGTGGCAAAATGTGAAGGAATCTTGATTTTTCTTTCATGACTGAGGAACACCCTGAAAGCAGTTACAGTTTTGAATTATGACCCTTTACTAGCAACAAACCAGAAAATAACTTGCTTGTAAGAGCAAAAAACGCCTGATCACAATACCTAATTTGATCCATTTAGTTTGATAGTACTGAAGTTAATAATCTATGGATATAGTAACCCATAGAAATAGTAATCTATTAGATAGAAACAAGCTAGTAATTTATACTCTACATAGCAAGGTAAAGTAATTGCAAAAGAAGTCAGTGAGGGAGATTGAATGGGATCATGGAATACAAGCTGCAAAAGTTAGGCAGAAATAAAAAGAAAAGCTTCAATTTCCTCAGTAGAAAAAGGAGAAGTTACAAAAGGTGTTTTTGTAAGCAACTAAAATCTTGTTCATAAGAGAGAGTACAGGCACACAGATCTGAGAGTTCATGGTGTTTCAGAGTGCTGAATTAAAAAAATGCTGTTTCTTGAGTTTTATTTTAGGATGCTCCAACACAACTGTCTGCAGAGACCCCATACAGTCTTTAGCAGGTTAGTAAAAACAATGATAAAAGTCCCTTCAAGGTGTCAGCGCTTTCTGTCTGGATCTGGGAAAGTCTACTGAGGCAGGACAGCCCAGCACATGAATCTGCTGGTTTCCAGGTATCAATAATTTATCAGAGTCCTTCTAACTACAAAACTCCTATTGGCATCTCTGAGTGTCTGAATGGCTGAATCGAGGTGGTGGCCAATAGGGTTGTAGCTCAAAAAAATCAAACCAAGGTACCTTCAAGGACTGTATGTCAGAAAAAAATTTAATCTTTCTGTTGTAAAGATTTCTGCTTGTTATGAGTTCATTTGTGGTGCGATTGGTTGCATGATTAAATCATTTGATCTAATTAATAAAGAAACAGGGTGTCATAAAGAGTGCCAGCACAGCCCTTAGCAGAGGTCTGGTCTGCAAACGACGTACCGTGACCATCACCATGCCCCAGTGATTGCAGACACACCACTGCCACACCAGTGAATAGAGAACTGCCAGTAGCTAACCAAAACACACCAACAGGTTGAGTGGCGACCACGTGAGCTAAACTACCAGTGCCTCTTGGAAACGTAGATATATCAGATACGGGTATCCTTTCCCCCTCATTAAACTCATTGTCTCATTAAACTTTTTAACATTTTTAGTGTTTTCATCAACCAGCAGTAGTAGAAAATTTGCCTGTTCTATCAAAAAAGAAGCTTAGGGTTGTTGTATTATTCTGTTCTACACATGGAGAATGTCACAAAGATTATTGTATTACTTGTAAATGTTTATTTCTTGGTTCTGTGCTGGAACTTATGGCTATATATGTATAAATAATAAATATGAAGGCAGTTATACTCTCTAACAATGTTGTTTCTGTAACAGTCCAGAACCAATATACTTTTTTCCCAGGATAAAAAATAACTGATGAATTTTTATTAGGTATCTTAATTTTTCTTGAGAATATTTACATCAACAATATCAGATTCTGGTTTTGGTTCTTGTTTTAGTAAGCATTACTTTATCATGTGGTTTGTCTTTACAAATAAGTTTAAACATTGCTACTATTTTTTAATTGCTGGGATTTGTATTTTTTTTCCCCCTTGCCCTTTCTGTAGCTTACTTTTTTTTGCTCTTTGCATGACATGTTTTCATTCCTTCGGTAGATACTCAGTTCCTTGTAACAATGGCAAACTGTATAATTTCAGATTTTGCTTGACCTCTGCCTCTCATCCACACATACCCAGCATAAATGTTTTTTCAGTGCCTTATTTAAAGTTTAGCTCACTGCATTCCAGCTTTTCTGTTTGAGCTTTTCTCATTCCAGCTTTTCTCTTTCTCACTGTAACTTTGAGTATCACAGTCATCTGGTCGATGTCCAGCTGATAATTAATAAGTGCCTCAGTGTTCAGCCTGCCATTCCAGTCTCTGGATATAATTTGAATTTTTTTCCTGACAGGTGGGTTGCTAAAATTCTGTTCTTTGTTGCTGCAGTGTTATCTAGGGAAGAGTATAAAAGTTTTGCTCCTTTACAGGTTTATTAACTTTTCATCTGT